>JAUZNJ010039650.1:0-10653 GCA_034780135.1 Jordanella pulchra | reverse complement strand
CCCCACACACACACACACACACACACACACACAGACTAAGAATAAAATACAGTAAAGCTCTTGTAAAGCACAAGATTTACAGTGGGTCTATTAACAGCTGGACACGAGTAAACCACACGGATTCCGGTTCTAGGAGGAGATTATTATTCATCGATGAAATTTTACTCCCTGCAAAAGCAAACACCGAGCTCCACTCGCAAAAAATCCTGCAGATATTCCAGGGCCTAGAATTTGGCGACTTATCCCAAACTGCTCGAAAATAGAGCACATTTGTTATCTGGTCAAGCTCCTTTTTGCTGAACACCTGATTGTGTGATGGCGGGTTTACCCTCCTATCCCCCCCCACCCACCTCCACCCCACCCCCCCTGTTTGTACAGCTTATGGCCTGGACTGATCACATCCTCGCACACACGCACACACATGCACACGTCTTTACTGCATCCTCCACTTGTCCTACATACAATTTATTATGTAAACTAATCACTGTATCCACATAAAAGCATTCTATAAGAATCAAAGATGCTCCCGGGAGATTATGAGTCAAATTGCAATGTAAGATAACGGCGTCCATTGGCACTGAGCTAGGAGGGTGGAGGAGGGGATTGGCCAGCCTGCCTGCCTGCCTGCCTGCCTTGGTGCCATCTCTGAACATCTCTTTCCCTATTTTATTATTCTGCTTCAACAGAATGCCCACAGTAAGATCCCATGGGGTAGATAAGAGAAAAAGGCACATTGAGAGTAGCTTACCGTCAAGCCGGCATCCGTTTACAAAAGGATACTGCAGACAAGCCTTGCAAGGAGAGAAAAGGCTCAGTGCAATCCACCTTCAGTGCCTCTGCTCCATCTTCTTGTCGTCCTCATATTCAGTGCACACAGAAAGTACACTTCTCTCTCTCCTTCTCTCTCTCTCTCTCTCTCTATGTTTGTGTGTGTGTCTTTCAGCAGCCCTCTTCCTCTGTCTTATAACCGTCTGTGTTCTGTATCCTCTTTTGCTTGCTCCAAGGCAGTTGAGACACTGCAGCGATGGGGGTGGAGGGTGTGTGTTTGAGTGTGTTGAAGACATAGAGGCAGAGAGAGGGAGTGCAGGGCAAAAACAGAGGGAGGAGTCAGAGAGAGGGAGAGAAAGAGAGAGTGAGAGAGAAGAGGTCAGGATTAAATCATGAGAGTGACAGAGACAACGGGGAAAACACACGTTGATGGCTTCAGCATCTTCGTTTCAGCTCTGATTCTGGCTGTGGGTGAACCTGTGCACATTAACAGTTTGGTCAAAAAGAAACCACCGTCTGTTTCTTGAGGGTGTCATATTTTTCATGACTGGGCCTGCAGCGGGTTTGGTTGTGATTTCATTGATGAGTGAAAAACATGCAGGACAGTGAAAGGAGGGAGGACACAGGGAGGGAGGGTAGGCATGACGACAAAGGAATGGGAGGGGGATTGGATGATGGTGTAATGTGCTGTTTCCGTGCCAACTGTTTCTGTGACAGTGGGACCACTTCCTTTATTGCTATTGGCTATACACAGGAAATGATAGAGGCTCGGGCAAATAGGGCAGCATGCTAAGGGGTGGTTCCCCCTCCAGTGTGCCTTACTGTTGTAGTTCATCTTAAATTAAATCTACCTGACTGTAGGAACTGAGAGAACATAATGATCACTTCCTCTTTCCCTTCACATACCACCAGTGTGTAAAGAGTCTCCTCCCTTATTTATTTTACCCACATGCTCAAATAAACTGTCCAGCAGGAACTTCTCCCCAGATTGCTCGAACTGTGGTGTAATGCAATTGCCTGAACACCGACCCTTGTGTCATAAACTACGAGATGATTAATCGGCTAAAGGCCAGAGCAAGTACACATCTGGTGGGAGTAAGCAACTTGCCTCACACTGACCTTTCATCTGAACCTTTTTTAAATATTTGGAAAGCAGGTGGTAAATTATGTCAATGATTTTCTCCCTGCTACAAGCTTGTTTAGTTTTTATTCTTTTCCGCTTTTTTTGAAATGTTCTTCTTAGGGTATTTCTTTTACTGCAGATCCCTGTTTGATTCAAGTGTGAATGCAGAAGTAACGATTCCTAAAACAGAGTGACTGAAATTTCAGTACTCTGAGTCACAAATACAAATCTACCACATCCTTAAAACCTTAAACAACAAGAATTCTAAGGTAAATGTAAAGGGGTAGTTAGCACAGACACTTTAATCATACTTAAAACAAAACACACAAATGAGATAACATTTTTAGCAGCCTTGACCCTATATGACCTAGCTTTATCAACTTAGTGTTTTTAGTTGTTGACATTTCTCTTTGAAACGTCAGACCTTGGATGAGGTGCTTCAGAGATCAGAAGGGGAATCATTAAGTGGGAGTTTTTACTTGGATATAAGAGGTTGCAATTTATTTTGCACAATTTCTGAGTTGTAGGTATGGTAACATTTTGTTTATAGTACAGGTATGTTTGTGTATATATAACTGTAAATGGGTGAGGGGTTATGCTGCCATTTTGTTTGAAGGGTTTTAATAGCAGTTGTTAGGCATGTAGAAATAGTTCAGTTTATTTCATCTTAAATAAACATAACCCCTTCATTTTTTGCCACAAGTTCCTGCATATGTTTTTTCTTAATGTTCCGTTTACATTTACAACAGCTCATTTAAGAAACCCCTATGTGTTACAACAACATTTAGTTTAGCTTTGTAATAAACAAAGTATGTTTTATTGACCGATTTGTTTTTACTAATATGTTGTGCCAAATGTCAACTTGATGCACTTCATAGGAAAAATCTATTTTACATTTTGAATCGGAGTATTTTACCTGGATACTTCATGAGCAAATTCTGTTTAAGTGGCACATTTCATCAGGTTTCTTTGTAAAAAAAATTCAACACTTTGAAAGTAGTAAACAAATAAATATCAATTCCCATTTATATTTTTTAATTGCACATAAGGGATTTTAAAATTCACCTCTTTCAGACAAAGTTAGTCTTTGCAGCATAACCTCTATAAAATATAGCCCTGAATTTTACAGGACTCATAACTTCTTGTCTGAAACACTAGGGGGTGAAAACTGATTGGTTTCTTGACAGAAAATAAATATAGATTACTGAAAGTAATGAATGTGTGGCTTCTTATCGGCAACCCAGAAAGCAACAGACTTTGTCAATGCAAAAATGAGAATGTCCTCACCAGTCAGGTACAGTCTGTCTGTTGAAAAACACTTTTTGCTCCAGGATTCTGAAATTCTCCTAAACTCAGCTATCAGGGAAACAACATGAAGCTGAGAAACAAGAATACAAGAGTATTTATGCCGAATCTTTTCTAGATGTAACAAGGTGTCAGCTACGAGACCATCATGACGACTCCTAGCACTATCTATCACTTTTTATTTATTTTTTTTTTCTTTTCGGTATAATAAACTGAAAACTGAATTTGGCCTTTGAAAGCCAGTTTTTGTCTTGAAAGGTTCTCAAAACTCTTCTAATGTTTGGTAAACAGACTTCTGACTTTTATTTTTGGTCGCTTACGTTAAAGGTCACTATGCACCCATCAATGAACAATTCCTAAGACTGTGGGAAGAGTGTGAAAACTGCTCACGATCACAAAACTTCTGGCATACTTTAAATGAAAGGAAACACAGGCCTGATTTGAGTTAGCTGTTCAGCTTTTCCTGCCTGTAAAACTAAAGCAGCTTGTAAATGAAAGCAAAATCAACACCATTAAGTTATTAAACACTGAGTACCTGTGAGCTGCTGAACTTATTTCATTATTAAAGCGCAGCAGGGGGTTTCCTATAGCTATGTGTCAGACTTCAGCAAAGCCATATCTGCTAAATAACCTCAGGATACAATTAAAAAACATTTACTTTTGCTCTCACTCTTTTCTCAAAATGGCTTATATTAGTCTCTTTTGACCCCTGTGTCCTCGTCAACATTTCTCTATCCCTTTCTATAACTCAGCTGTAACCTTCACCATCCCTTTTTGTCTCCTCAGGGTTGCTTCTCTCCCAGCTTCCCATCTCCCTAATCCTTAATCCTGTAGAAATCGGTCAGGCAGAATGAGCCAGCTTTGATCACACTCTCAGATCGCGCTTGCTAATATTGTCAGCGCACCCGGATCCCACAGACAGAACCCCAGACCCCAGGGGGAGAGCTTCAAACAGTTGTTTCCCTCCCCTGGAATCTGCTTGAGAGCAATGGGAGGAAAAGAAAGGCTGAATAGTTTTTGCCACACTGACGGCTAAGGGCTCTTAAATAAGTTTGTTAAGGCTGTTTTCTTTCATTTAAACAAAATGTTTTATTTTGGTGCATTCTATCTCAGTGTTGACACCTGTCATTCTGAAATAATTATGGACACTGGGATTTTGCTCAGGACAAAAATGTGAGACAGACTTTAAGTTATAAATCCCCAAAACAAACATTTTTAAAAAGCAATTCATTAACATAAAACAACTTTACTCTCTTTAGATCGATGCAGTTGTTCATTTTTTTCCACGGTTTTCAAAATAGTTACAACCCATGAACTTTATCACATTTCACTGTCACATCTGAAGAAATTCAATGCATTTCATTTGGGTTTTATGAGGTAGACCAACAGAAAGCTGTTTATTATTTGAAAGTGGAAGCAAAATAGTACATGGTTTGTCTTTCTGTAAAGCTGAAGTAGTTTTGTCTATGCCAGCTCTCTGAACTAGTGAATAAAGTCTCTTCTTTAATTCCTGAACAGATTCTCAATTTGACTTAGGACAGGGCTTTCTCTGGGTCATGCAACACATATGAATTACTAAGTCATATTATTGTGTGGTGCTGTTTTCCTGTTGAGGGGAAAACCTCAACCCCAGTCTCAACTGTGCAACCACCAGAAGTTTTGTTTTCATTTATGTTCCCATCAACTCTGAAAGGCTTCTCTGTCCCTGCTGTAGAAAGAAACATCTCTAATAATACAAACTTTAGTGTAGGGATGGTAAGTAAATAACTTTCCTTAGAGGCAACATCTACAGGGTGGAGAACTAGCAAATGTTCCGTCAACTTTTTCTCCTGCTTAAATTGTGGATATATGCAGCTCCTCATGAAAAGTCAAAATGCATCTTTGCTGTGTCTCTGATTAATGTCTTCAATCCCCTTGTTGTCATTTTTGTGATATCCCTGTCTTTGTAGGTTTTCATTTAAACTAGTCTGTTTACATGGGTTTGCTCTATTTTGTGATTGTGTGCATCTGGATGCATCTTTTTGAACTGGATTTGATTGAGGTTATAACTGTTGGGATGAATTCAAATGCACACCGTGTTAGGTGTTTTATGTTGAACATTTTTAAAAACCTGTGTCCGTGTGAGTGTTCTGTAAGACATCTACTGAGAACAAGAGGTTGGAGCTACAATTTAAGGTAATTGGATCGAGGCGATTCAAACAGTGTTAAGCCTTACAGACATCATTATGCCACAGACGTACACATGAATCATGCCGGTTATATTGGGACTACCATCTTCAGCACTGTTCCAACTGACAAGAGCACAAGATCGAGAATGGACAAAAAATCCCTAGATGTTGTTTCTCTCCACCATCTTTACCCAGCATGCATCAGCGCAGACTTGCTCCTTCTTTAGACTGACAGCTGTCCCAGCATTCACCTTAGCAAAAGCAGCTTCCATGGGAGCGCTCACAGAGCTCAGTGTTAAGTTAAAATTTCTCTTTTCTGTTGCCGTTGTTCAACAAAAGTACGCTTTTAGATTGAGGTTTAGAGAGTTATACTTTTAAGATTCACCATATTGCCCATTGACTGATTTAGTGCATAATTTGAAAAAAGTTATGATGTTGGGAGGATCATGGCAACTAGTGGAGCTCTGAGGATAAGCCAGAGCTAACATTAGCCCATCTGCAGCAGCCCTCTGATGGGAGTTTCTTTGATTTGTATTTATCTGACTGTGTTAATTATTCCCCCATTAAATAAAAAAATAACAACTTATTATCATCTAGAGACTATTATTAACAGGAGGAGAAATGCAGATCCAGACAAACCCGTGGCAATGTCACAAGTACGCTTCTGTTCCAATTGACACAAATTTGTTCTGCATGCTCCCATTCTCCCATACTTCCTGTCTTTTTGTCAAGACCATACTTGGCAAAAAACAGAGTCCATATAAGTGATCTCTTGAATTAAGAAATACATATCACAAAATAAAGGGTTTTTTTCAACTCTGTGAGGTGGGCTGTGCTTATATGATCTTTCACACAAAGGACTATGGGCAACTGCATAGCTCCTAGCAGCAGCTAGGGACATCCCAGCACCTCCTTAACTGCCAGCACTATTCTGATATCATTAGCCTGATGGTGACAGTAGACATACTCCACTGTGACTGAAGTGTCATCTAATCATCCACCTCACCGATGCAGAACATTGGGTAAAGATGATGGAAGGTGATTAAAATTGCAGTTTCAGTTGGTTCTTTTTTGTTTTGAAAATGATATGTGTATTAGATGGTAGTTAGCTGTCGTGCTCTTTTGTGAAACGCTGTAAGATATCTTTTGTAGCTGCTTGCATATCTTTTCTCTGTGATGCACTTTTAGAAGGATATTGTGTAAGAATTACTGTCATATGGTTAACAAGTAGTGGTGTGACTGTATTTTTAAGCAGGACTGTAGATTATTTGAGAGGGAGAATTTTAATGTGGGGTTATTGAACAGCATTATTCCTGCCCTATATTGTGACGCTGTAACCCTTATACTAAAAAGCACAATGGGTGAGGCCTGTTAATGATCATTTTTGAAAAATAAAAAGAAGAAAATATTCGGAGCTCTGGAAAACAGCTGAAGCCTGTTGTTACATTTTTTTTATCATATTGATCTCTTCATGACTGTTGGTTTTCATACTATGTGAGGGTACACAACATCAAATCACTACAGTCTTTCTCCCTCCAGGTGAATTTTTTACAACTTTTAATTGGTCACTCATGCAAAATCCTCGTAAAATACAATAAAGGCGGTGGCTGAGCTATGACAAAATGTGGAAGTGTTCCACTGGTGTGAATACTTGCAGGACATCTTATTCACTTATTTACAAAACAGCCCTATAGAAGAAACATAAACAATGCATAAAGCTGTTCTCTTCACAGAATCACATGACAGGGAGCTCTCTGCAGATGCATAACAATGCTGACAGTATGCTCTCATTTCCTCTCAGATAAGTTCAAAAGTGTAAACAGGTGCTAAACATCAGCCAATCAAAGGAAGTGGTTTGCAGGCCCCATCTGTAAGCAGGATGTAGTTTGACAGCTTACTGTTAAAACTTAGGCCATCTGTTTCATATTTTCCACTGTTGAATTGAAAGTGACAGGAAGTATTTTTTATACATATTTTTTGTTTGTAGTTCTTTATAGCAACAAGGCAAGGGATACAAAGAGAACTGCAAGGCTTAAGATGAATTCTGAAGTCATATGAGGAGTCTGTCTGGGCATGAATGTGAGCATTTATGATTGGTAAAAATATCTGCAGGCACTGCCTTTTAGTCTAATGTTTGTTTTTTGTCTGTGCGAGTCTACATAATTCAGATAGCGAATGGTGGCCTCTAGTGGCCAAACTACTATGGTACACTCTGTATTCATTTTTTTTTATTTAACAGAATTTGAGCCTAACACAAGAAAAATCAGATTAAACAATATCATTTGTGAGTAACAATGTTTGTTATGATATAACACAAATTTATTAAGTTAAAAACTTAAACAGTGGAAAAAAATGTAATTTTTTTATATTTATCTAATAAAAGAGAAACTAAGGATTATTCATCTGATGCACTGGTTAGGTAAGCAGCTTTTTACAACCTTTTATTATGTTTTATTGAGTCAATATTCTCTGTAATTCTATCAGATACAAAGAAAAACATAAGAAATTATAACACCACAAAGTCCATTTGGAGAGGTAGACCTAGAGGATTAGTGGGATAAGCTATCAGTGTTATTGGTTCCCGTGATCCCATTTTCTTATCATGCACAATATGTATCCTTAAATTTATTATACTACATCCTAGTTTCATCCGTTTATATTACCTACCTCTTTTCAGGGACTTGGATTCAAAGGTGCGAGTAAATTATCTAGACTTTTTTCTTCTACCTGACCAACTCCTTTGGCTCTTTGGAGGAGGAGGAAAGACCAATGTGTCTTCATCCCAACTGACAAATCTTTTTTTTTTACCAAGTCTTGGTTTTCCCTTAGGGCCTCTTTAAGGTGAGATGTGCCCAAAAAAGAAAATCAAGAGGGATCCAAGCTAGATGCATATTCCTTCTCAGCTCTTTCCACAGATAAATGAAAATCAAAGCTCCAGAAGTTATTCAGTTCACAAACTGGTATTTGCAACTGGATGCAATTGTTTAATATCTACAGAAGGTGAGAACTGAGAATGACTGAATAAACATTTCTGTCTTTACCAAAGCATTAACATAATCTACCACTGTGGTTCCTTCCTTACATCTTCATCAATGTCTAATCTTCCAAGATAAAAGGGCAAGCTTTTATTTGACAGGGCCCATTCTGGGGCTGAAATATTTAACTACCATTTTATCTACCCGCCAAGTCATTTATAAATGAGTCTGAAAGGAATGAAGGTGTTAAGATAGATGTGCAGCAATGCTCCACAAGTAGTTTAACAAGAGTACCTCCTCTTGCATACTTACACTGAAAGGAGGTCCTGTATAAAACTGTGTGACATTTCCAAATGTGTTGAAATATTAACTTTTCACATAATCTTAATGTTTTTTAAACAAAAGAGTGCATCGTTAAGTAGATTGTTTGCAAACACCTAAATATCATGAAATTAAAGGGAAGAAATCCACTTAGAGGGAAGTCAATAAAGCCATTAGGCTTAAACCCTAGCTCTTCATTAACAATCCATGATATAGAACATGCTCCACCGTCGTGGCCTTTATTCCATCTAGAACCATTTGTATTAATCTGCATATCTGTGCATACAGTAGCACACAGCATTTCATTGTTGTTGGTCCTGGTTTTTTTTGTTTGCAAATGTTTACCTATTGAGTCTGGTTATTCAGTCTGTTCATCTTTTTTTACAGATAATCATTTTGGATTCACTCATTATCATCATTTAATTTGTCTATAGATGAGTTGTGGAACCAACTGAGCCACTGTGAAACGTACCTAATTATTTTATGTATGCTGATGATCTGGATGTCCTCTAACCCAGCAACTGCTGACTATGGGCAGAGATATTACTTAAAGTGTAATACATAAAAAGGAGTCCTGTATTAATATGTAGGAATAATGCAGACAAAGAACTTTGCTTTCCAGACTTTTTATTATTAGGGCAAAATATTTGCACTAGCATAAAATACCTTGGTCACTACATCAAAGAACAGCTCAGTGATGGTGTTGACATTTATTGACAGTATGTCATCTATTGTTTTCCAAAGGAAACATTCTGGCGAGGATATTTTACATGAGCTCTGATGTAAAAGTCTATTTAATGCTTATTCTACTACCCTGTATGCAGCTTCATTGTGTTGTAAATGAAAAAAAACGTATGCATGCAAAAGCCTAAGGTTGTTTCTAATGACTCGTTTTGAATTCCGCTTAGAAAGTCAGGTGTCGTGCTACTAAGATGCTCTGTATGAAGACATTTCAGGCACTCTTGAGAAATTTGATACATAAGTTTAAGTGTTGTCTTTACAGCTCCCCAAACAGTCTTATTGTGGTGTTGTCACATCATTCTGCCAGTACACAGCATACAACTCATCTCTTTGGAACCACTTTCATGATAGTCTTTTATAATTTTGGTTCCATAACACTTTATTTGAAGAGGTGTGTATGAAACTGACATTACACGGTCATGAACATGAAGGGGCCTTTATGAATTTGTATGACAGTTAACATTAAGTGTCTCTTAATGTAAATGGAAAGCTGACTTTGTCTAAAATGTCAACCAACAAAGACATTTTTGTCTCTGCTAAAAGTTGTCAAAAGACATTTTGAACAGTGTCAACTTTTCATTTAAAGCGTCATCATTTTCCAATTGACCTTTAATGACAGCAACCTCCATGTTAATGACAGGTGTTATGTCAAGTTTATGACAGTGTAATGTCAGTCTTATGCACACTCCTTAAAATAAAGCGTCACATTCATTTCTTTATTGTTTATGTTATGGTGTTTATGACTATGTGGACCAGGAATCTGTTGAATAAAATCGATCAATCAATAAATCAATCAACCACTTTTGATAGTTCTTTCTATTCACATTGATAAAGTAAATGTTATTATCCCCAAAGAGACTATTTGTTTTTCAGCCAGCAAGAACAAAAGCAGGAGAAATAACCATAACCAAAAAAAAAAAACATTACATTCCTGGAACAGGAGGACGTACATAAACATGACATACTGTAACTTAAATAAGGGCTCGTTATAAGCTAGACTTACACTAAAAGAGACAAAAGAGCATTTTACCTTTTAGTGTTGCACTTAATTACCGCACATCTGCTTGCAGATCCATGTGCAGTTTCCTTGTCAGATCAAAATGTTAACTTAGTCCTTGTTGGGATCTGGAGTTTTTGCCACCTTCCTCCAGCAGAGCGCGCCGTGGGTCTCCTGATGGGCTGGAGTCCTCAGCACACCTGAGGATCATCAGCCCATCAGGAGACCTCTCTTCAAAAGCAGCAGTCAGACCTT
>JAUZNJ010039649.1:0-10653 GCA_034780135.1 Jordanella pulchra | reverse complement strand
ACTCCACAGGACACCTTCCACAGAGGTGTTCTTTAACCTCCTACTGTGTGAAAGCACAAAAAGACCAAAAAAAAAAACAGAACTCTTTCTCTCTTTGTGAAGCTATCCTGGGAGAATCACATTGGAAGAGGCACCAACCAACATGGAAAGCCAGGCTGAAGACCTAGATCTCTAAGTCGTGATGGTTGACATTTCAGAACTTAACCGCTGCAAAACAGAGAGTTTGAAACGTTCCTCTTTGAATTTCAGGAACCCCTTGTTGTTTGGAGAGATGAACAGAGTGGACGAGGAGAGCTTCCCTTGGTGTGGGCATGTAAGACAAAGGAAACCCCATCTGCTGTGAGCCTGCCATGCTAAAATGCAAACTGCTGGAGAAAACTCAAAACCTTCCCAAAACGGACCTGGACAGAGGTACAAGGCATATTATGAATATGTTTGAAAATATTCCAATTGCTCTGAATTAACTAAAAGCTAGTTTGATCATATTCCAAATTCTTCAATATAAACTTTGGTTCTCAAACATAAAATCGATGCCCAACTGTGATATCATTGCATCATCTCATTGGTTATGGTTTTCAGTCATGTTTTCCTTCTTCTTTGTACATAGTAGCTTAGTTTATTTGGATTTCACTAGTTTTTAGTGAAGTGTGTTAAATTGAAATTAGTTTGACTTGGAGCTGAATGATTGTTGTTAATAAACTTATATTTTGAATGGAAGTTGTTGTGATTATATTCTATATATGTGCAGAATTATCTGTTTGTTCATGACAGTCCGAATAATATATGAGTAAATAACACATTTACGGATAATAAATATATTAACATATCACAACATTTTATGCTGTTCCCTGGGTGGCAGGAAGTGATCACAACATAGCGCTGGCAACAGCAGAGAATCGAATGCGATGCAATGAACCAGTTTTTGTCCGAATGTGTTGTTGGGTTTCAATTTCACTGTTGGGTTTCAATTTCAATGTTCGATTTAGAGACGATCTTACTTAGTCTCTTAATTATTATAACTACATAACTTCTTCTGGGTTAAAAGATCTAAGATGTAATGCAGATGAGTCTGAACACAGACAGTGTCTGCTCCCTTCAACAATGTACACCAACAGCACTGAAAAAAGGAAACGTGCGGTGCCATACTCTAAGCCTGGACTGAAATCTGACAGGCCATTAATGCCTTGTATGACTGAATTAAAATAATTGTGGCTCTGAGTAATCCAATGAACAGTTACTTTACAGCTTTTGGTCTCGTTTGGTCGTTTGGTCACGTCTCTTTTTTTTATGTTTACTCAGGTTATCTTTGATATTAAAAATGTATGAAATGAGGGACAGACAGGCTATCAAATGTTCCTTTTAAAAAAAATAGCTACTCTTGTCCTTGGTAATGTTACTGGTCTCCCCTGTGACTGATGCGTCCTGTCCCAGCCCTGTTTATAAAACAGTCAGAACTTCGTTAAAGGACAATAACATCAGCCAAGCTCAATTATGGTGACATTTTGCTGACATGCAGATTGCCTCCCCTCAATCTCTTTTATGTTAAACACTGGAGTGCCAGTCACATATGGATGGATGAACTTTGGGGGGATCGATGGTATTGATGAATCATAGATCATACAAGTCAACAAGAGTGACACCATGAGGGTGACTTCGTTGTGCATGGAAAGTCAATATTAAACTGTAATCATAATCAGACAAAATGAGTTATGTGTAATCAATAGCCCAATTATGATTGTTTGGAGGACTCTCTTTTGTGTCATCCAGAGAGTAAGCTATTTTAAATAGATAGCATTTTTATTTGAGCAGTAGCCTTTGTAAATGGAAAGTTATTCTTTCTGATTACATTATCTGAAGCAAAATATTCATGATAAAACTAAAAGGATCAGAATATTAGCCCCCCCAAAATGTCAAAAGGACAACAGCAAAACATTATTATCAACTGGTGATAACTTTTTTGGAACTGGAACATGCAAAATGACGCAGGAAATGTATTTCTGAACATCAAAGTTTCCAATTGCCTGACAACAAGTTTCACATTGCTCTGATAAGCCATTTGTGAACTTTTAGCACCTCTTGTTATTCTTTCTCTAAGCTCTTTAAATTGACTATGAACTACATTCTGAGATAATAATATATCTTCAAATTGTGAAGACTCTTCTCTGAGAGGAAGACCCCTGTATTATTATATGAAATGCTAAAAATTCAAAAATCTTAATGAAATTCTACAAAGTGTTTCAGATGGCCAAGACTGTGAAATGTTTTATTTTCATACACCAAAGATTTTATAGATGCTGGAAATGTTCACTTGCACCTTCCCTATGCATTATATTACCCTATTTAAACAGATGTACAGGTAATACCTTAATAAGTACGTTTTTCTGAAGTAGACACAACAGAGATTGAGATGTATAATTCTTAAATCTTAAATTCTTAAATTCTTAAGTCTTAAATTATCGACTATAGATTATAGATTAGACTGGAAGATTGGGGATAGGTTGCACAATGACAAATGCTCAGCAAGCATATTGCCTAAAAATCTGAGTTTCCAAGGACAAACAGGTGTTTCTTAAATATCAGATTGTAACTTTTATTTAACACTTTGACCAAGAGTTGTCATTTTTAGGATATTGCCATTGGGTGTTAGCATACATTTATGTAAGAGAATTGTATGCAAATTTTTCTACCATTGTTTACATTTCATTTATACTATGCACATTGTAAGGCACAAAAGGGATGTAAATTACTAAACTGAACATGTGCTTATGATTTTTTTTAAAGTTTAGAATTTGAATTTATTCTTTTACTACTGTTTTCTACTTCTATTATTATTCTTTACTTACATTAAGTTTACACCATGGGTTTTAATTTTCTTTTATTCTTTTGTATGAATGTTGGTAACAACTCCAGGAAGAATAGTAATAGCGTTAAGCTGAAGCAAATGGGGATTGACAATAAACAATTGCACCCAAACTTATCAATGTCTGACTTTTAAATCATATTAAAGGCCCTCATGACTCATGCTTATTAAATGTGTCATACATTTCTAAGAACTAACTAAACAAGATAATCCAGAACAAACAGCATCAAGTTTTAAAATTTTACTTTTATTTATTAGTAAATTATGACTTTGATTATGTCAAAAATGTAATAATCATTGTTAGTTAGTTTGATATTTTGAAAGAAGCTTCAGACCTTCAGATGAGGTTATGACCTTAACTATGGGAACCACTTATCGACTATGTTGGTGATTTGCCCAAATAACTTTTTACTAACGTACAATGTGACTTTGCTTGAATGTTCTTTTTCAGTTTACAATATATAAAAAATGTTGCTTCCATTCTTAAAGAGATCTAAAAAATTTAAGAATAGCCAAACCATATGCGAAGATGCCAGTAAAAGATTTTGTACTTGCTATCTATTTTGGGGCAGACATTGGTTAAAACATGTTAATCCAAGCCTTAGTACCAATTACAATAGGGTAAAACTTGGACCCCTACACTATCTCAGAGGGAGCTACTCTGGAATGAAATAGAATATAGACTGGTACTTTTTCTTGTCACATGGTGTGATTTGAACTTGACCATTTAGTTGATCTTGTTTATTGTTTTCAGACTTGAAGAATTACTTATAGATATGGGATCCATTTGTTGACATTTACTATGGTAAAAATTTCTTATCATTACTAGCTATGCTAAAATCAGCTATTATATCTTTATAGATCTCCTGCATCAATGAGCGTTAAGAGGGCTGGTGTTGAAGTCCAGAATTCAGGATAGTTGCGTATACATCATACTGTTGTAAAAAATATGTGAAATGTACAGGACATTAAAAGGAGCATTACACAAAGTTTCAACTAAGATAATAGTATTATGCTCTCCACTAACCTGGCATAAGCCAGATTGATACGTGTAGTGCAATTCAAAATTTATACACGTATCCATCTGGGAGGACTTCATCAAGAAGTGTTCGCAAAAGGGAGGAACATTAAGTACAATTGTTCGGGCTGATTGGTTAACTGTCTCCCATGTCAAGATTTTAGCCAATCACAGCAGCAGAAGATATGATTGATATGTTTCACAAGTGGCTGAGTTAACTGATAATAGAAACTCTTACCAACTCCAGTCGGGAGGAACATGCAACCATCTTCCTATCCACAAAGGCAAAAACTGCATCCTTTTGCTTATTTTTCAAAAAGAAATAGAGGGTGTTCCAACTAAGACCGGTGCAGCCATGTTTGTTTTGCTTTAGTTCTCCACCTCTGGTTAATGCTGTGGCGTCATACTGACTGACATTTACTGACAGTGGCCAGACAGAGGGGAGGTTTTCCCCTCAGACTCAAACAAGAGGGAAAAGCGATCATTCAATCAGAATCAGATTCAGTCAATGTATTACACAAGGAAAAAAATGATTGTTTATATTTAAATTTTTTGTTGTTCTTTGCATCTTTGGATTGCTTTGGTTCATGTTTTCCCCTTTAACAACCCAAGTGCACTGAACTGAAGGTGATTGTCTAAGTAGGTGGAGCGCACTAATTGCGCTCCGCAGTTGTTGCGCTCAGGTGTCAGCAGAGGCTGATTGAAGCCTTAATACAAAGAGCCTGGATGGAAGGAGGGGCTGAACCGATCCTGCTGGTGACAGCAACTGACATGCTGCAGAGTGAGGGGGAGATAGGATCCGCAAGGCAACATGGCAAGCACAGAGTACCTTTGCCCACGCCTGTAAATAGCGCTCCATCTCTATGAGTGAGTAGTGGCAAAGAAGTACATTTTTCAGACAGAGTCCTGGAGTGGGGATGGTGGCGTTTCCCTACTTCTTTCTTCTAGCTGGATCGGTCTGAATGTGGGCATGCTGAAGAGTGGAACAGTGCTGGAGTGTTTCAGAGTCAGCTGTGGATTGACAAAAATGTGCACTGCAGATGGAACTGCCTCTACCAGTAGCAGCATAATGAGCTGAGCCCCACCTTTGGCCTCTAATTGGTGACTTTTAAAGACAATAATTGAATCTCTGATTTTAACTTTAAAAGGAACGGACTGTTTTATCGTGCCACTACAAGTTGGAATAAAACACACTGAACCTGATTGATTTGGTCATATTGGTCACATATTGGTCATTAGACATTTAACACTGAAATAGCATGGCAAAACTTGAGATGACTCGACGAACAGCACTTCCAACATGGGAGAAAAGTCTCAAAAGGATACAGCACAGCAGGACTGAGGCAAGAGAGCACAGGTGGTGGAGCAGAGTTTGTCAAAGTTGAGAGCGCAGTAATGGGTTTTGAGTAAAGGTGTGTGAGTTTAAAGTTAGTCTCACTGCGCAGTCTGGTCAGTTGCACAACAATTATGCCATAGAAAATCACAGTTCTGAATATGAGAAGAACGCACTACCGAAAAGGAAACTATGACCAAACATGCCCACTCTATCTGTGGTGGAAGTCTTTGAAAAGGCCAGAAAGTTTCCCAGTAATTCTGCTCACTTAATGGATATATCAAAGATATATTAGTAGTAAAAAAATATTTTGTTAATTTTGTAATTGACTTATTGAAAAGACTTGATTTTAGTAAGATTTCATACACATTGTAGCCCAAAATACCATGATTCTAATAATTGACAGAATTTCTTTTGTTTTTCAGCTTTGGTTTCTTCATTTTTTAGTTTTGATTTGGCCAAGAATTTTCATTTCTGTGCATCCCTAATAATACTATCATAATGGAACGAAGGAGGTAAGTCACAAATAAATGCATAGATTAGGTTACCCACTAAAAGGTAGTTCTTATAGCTATCCAGCAAATGTCATCATTCAAAACTGTAAAAAATGCATTGCGCATGGTGTCAAGTTTCAGCCAGAAGTGTCAAATTGGTTCTTTGGTTCACAAGACTTCAAAATCGGCATCATTACTGATCGGTCTGCAGATATTTGTTTTTGGTTTGTGGCCTTCCATCATGGTCTCTTCCTAGTGTGAACCTTGGGAGAGATTCACTTCTAAGGGAATAAGAGTCTGTGAGGTAAGGCCTTCGTCCGCAAGCACAGTGGGGTGCATGTTCACGTGTCTCTGTGGGGCTGTTTTGAGAGAAGGCTTTGTGAGAGGACGTTTCCAGGAGTTGGAGAGGAGAGACCAACAGCAGAGCAAAACTGCATCCTGTTACACCAGTGATTAAAGTTAATATAAGCAATGGTCCTCAATGTCCAAAATTAATATCATGGTTTATGGCTCTAAATATTTATGTGTGCTTTGAAGAGAAAAGGGCTCAATTTTAAATTATTTAGCCCAAGACATACTTTTCTGAAAAGCTTTTGTCCTCTGCAGAAGTTTAGGTTCCACTGTGTGGCATTTTGTTTTAATGACATTGCAGGAATTAGTTTTCCTCTTTGCATAAAGAGTTATTAATAATGGTTGAATTTTTGCTAATGCAAACTCCTGTCCAAGATTTTCTTTTTTGGAAAGCTGGTACCTTTGTTAGACAATATTTTTAATCTTCAAAGCTTTAACTTAGTCCAAGCATTTTGTTGTGATATCTTCTTAAAATGTTTCCTGTAAAAAAAAAAAAAAATTATGTTATGCCTGCTTTGATAAGTACGCATAAGCACATGGGGATTATCCAACACAAAGAGATATTAATATACTTCCAAAAGTGAATGTAATCATCAAAACAAGACCTATCCCATCGTCTCTCGCCTGTGAGTGCAACAGCAATAAAAAGCATTACATATGACTCGCATGATGTGAGGCCCACTTTTCTAATAAATTCTCTGGAGAGTGTGACAGCCTCTGCCATCTTCATTAGAAGATGACTGCTTTTCTCCATCATAAAAGCTCATCATAAAGATGTGTAAGCGCTTTGAATCACAGAGGCTGTAATTGCTGACCAATGAGAATATTCAAGGCTATGCAAAGTCTTCACTAAGGCCCAATTTTAATTGTGTTGACTGGAATTTTCTACAAGGACCAATAACTCCAGAAACCTGACAGGTGCAAACACCAAAATTCATCTTACTCTCTTTTATCAACTTTTCCCCTCATTATTTCCACTTAACTGCTGACAGCTCAGAGGCCATGGATTTTCACTTTTCGTTTTCCTCGATTGTTCAGTGTGAAACAGACTATTACAGGGACAACACAGGAGCTCTGCCACATGAAATTAATGTAATATATATTAGATAAAAGATGTGTGAGGTTGGAGACTTTCACCTTTGCTTCTTTAGATTAGACATCCCTTTGCCCTTCACTCTGTTGTCTTACTTTCACTGGCTTTTGTTGATTAACCATAATGAGGTGACCTACTATATTCACTCAGTGTATCCTCTTCCCCCCTATTCCCCTTCTTTTCCCACTGAGGTGCTGCTGATAAAAAAATCCATCCATGCAGTCATCATAGGGGGTGGTCTGTACAAATCAGATGGAGGTGCTTTTCTGTGTCTGCCAGCCGACACTTTCAAATGTTAATGGATGGGGGCGAACAAAGTTGAAGTGGGTCTGAAAATGCTAATTGTCCCTAATTCATGTAAATAGGTTCCTTAATGGAGGAATTAAACATTTTAAATATGCAATTGGAGGCAATCAGTCCTTTCATTTGCTAGGGTGGCACAGGTGTAGTGGATTGAAATTCATCTTACACACAGGGAGGCTTATTTTTCATTTAGCAATGTTCAGGAACGGATGGTAGGAACATCACGAAAGACAGATCCTTTTAAAATACAGAAATGAGTGGAACGTGTCACAAAACCTAGAACTGGTAAATATTGCCATTTTATTAAAAACATATATATCGCACATATATACATATACCTCCATTGTAATACATATACCCATTTGTAATCTTTTTAAAGTAAATGGTTAAATATGCATCTTTAAACATCATAAATGTAGCCATTAAACTGCATTGAATGTGCACTAAAATGTGCTTAATTTCAGTATATATTCAGTATATTGCACATTATTCAGCTGTTGAGCCCACACAATTGACAAAATCTCATCTCCATTCTGGACCAGCAGGACACTCCCTGTCAGTCTCTATGCAAAGTCCCTGTTGAGGCTTTAGCCTCCATGTATTTAACAAATCAGCAAGATAGTAGGACACTGATTGGATAACAAAAAAATACATCTGTCATGTTTGGGTTTTTGAGCTGTCGAACCCACATGCAGAACACCAAGACAGGAGAGCGTTATAAAGGCTCTCCTGTCTTGGCGGAGAAACAGGTGCTGGCTCAGAAGGTGGACTGGGTGCCATGTAACAATGGATTACCTGAGAGAGTCCCGAGAGCTGTTGAGTTATTTCCGTTTGCATACGGTTGAGTTCTTTTAGAGCTGCATCATGGGTCTGAATTAGGGTCTATTGTTCTAAAAAAGCTTTCTGCATGGTGTCTGCTGGGTTGATTTGATTGGCCGAGTGTTCTGTCATGTTTGGGTTTTTGAGCTGTCGAACCAACATGCAGAACACCAAGACAGGAGAGCCTTTTAAAGTTTAAACATTTATTGCAGAATGTGGAAACGGGTAGTAAGACCCAAGCCAGGTCCAAGGGCAAGTTCGGCTGGGAAAAGAACAGACTGGTGAGTTCACGGCCAGTGGGAAAACCGAGTGACAGAGGAAGTTTGGAGTTGTTCTTACTGTCAGGGTGAAGTAGAAATGTTTTAGGAGGGGGGTTCCAGTATCCGGGGTCCTTGTATCCAGTATGGGTCCAGAGGTGACAGAGGCGTGCGGTGGGAAACGGACAGGTTGGCTTAGGTTGCACGGAGACTCCAGGAACAGTGGAGCTGCCAGTAGAAGGGCTTTGAGAATCCAGGAGACCAGCGATAGAGGAGACTGAGAGTTCGGGCATCCAGTGGGTAATCACCATGGCGTCACGAGGAAAGTAGCTCAAAGAGAAAGCCAGGAGCAGACGGCAATCCAGACTTTCGGTGGGAACCTGAAGGCAATGAGGAGAAGAGAACACAGGAGATTAGTTTCCAGCAGAAACTAACGGGAAAACTTGTGGCTCAGAAGGGTTTGTGATACCATCTGATAGCAAACACTCGGCTCCGACTACTGGGCAGCAGCTGCTAATGTACACTGGAGACGATGAAGGCTGATTGGAAACACCTGAGCAGCTAGAAACCACACTGCACATCGATAGGCCCCTGGCGCCATCTGGTGGAGAAAGAAAGACGGTGCACAGAAAAGGAAAAACCAAAAACAAAACAGACAGAGAGTCCCGGATCATGACAACATCACTTACAGCAAGGCTAAGCCTCTTTAAGAGGACTATAGAACAGTGGTGGGCTATGGGCAGGTCGTGAAGTTTGCTTCATTCCTGGTTTTCAGGTATTTGTGTGTGTAATGAATGATAAGGTATTGTTATCGAAACTATTAAGTTAAAAAAGTTTAGAGGGTAAATAAAAGATGACACAGTCGTAACAATAAACTACAGTTATCCTGAGTCCTCTGTGGATTTAGTTTCATTTTTCAGTCTTTGAGAATGTATGTCGAGTTGAGATTGTCAAGTTTTTCTTTTTTGAAACACATCTATTTGTTTTTACAAGAAATTTAATGCATTTTTTCAGTGTTTCTGTTGGCCTCTTAGTGGCTTTCCTAAAAGCTTTAGAGTTTTTCTTTTCAAAAGGTTTTGGGAAATGGACCCAAATTCTAATTCCAATTGACTACTAAAAATTTAAAACTTACCTCTTTGTTCTCTGATACATAAATAATGGTTAAAAGTACAGGTCACCTGAATGTTTGTTCCTGCAGGTAGCAGGATCAAATTCTTAAATTCAGTAAACTGAATTTTACAGTAGAAACTTGGCCCAGACATCCATCAGAAACTAAATTGCAGCTTTTAGCATTTATGTTAAATAACATGAATGCTCACAACCGCACAATACCTTGAAGATGGTAACCAGGAAGCAGAACAATATCACCCATGTCTCAAACTGACTGTAACCACAGTGTTATTACCTATATGTTCTGATATGCTTCATTTTTCAATCTGTAAACATAGAGCTGATGTGCCTTGACAAAAAAGTTCAATTTCTGTCCGTAGGACATTCTTCAAAAAGCTTTGGGGCTTGTCAACATGTAGTTGTGCAAATTCCAGTCTGGCTTTATGATTTGTCTTTAAAAGTGATGTCTTCCGGCATGCAGGTGGAGCAGTGGTTAGCACGCACATCCCATGTACAAAGGCCTTCGACGTGGGTGACCCAGGTTCGAATCTGGCTTGAGGTCCTTTCCAGCATGTATCTCCCCCTCTCTCAAACCGGCCTACTGTCTGAAAAACGAGCCACTACCGCCGTAAAAACTCAAAAAAAAAAAAAGTGGTTTATTTCTTGTTTGTCTACCATTAAGTCCACTTTGGCTCAAACAAGAAAGGATGGTGCGATCAGAAATTGATGTTCCTTGAGCTTTAAGTTTTCATTTAGTCTCTCTAGAAGTTTTTGGGCTCTTACCATTCATATTATCCGTCTGTTTGAAATGTCAATTGTCCTCCTGTGGCCACATCCAGGGAAGTTGGCTACAGTCCCATGGATATTACATTTCTGAATATGAGCAACTGTTTTCACAGGAACATCAAGCTGCTTGGAGATTGTCTTATAGCCTTTACCTTTAACATTCTTGTCTATAATTTTCTTTCTAATCTTCTAAGACAACTCATTCCTTTGCATCATCTGGTCCATGGTA
>JAUZNJ010039648.1:20204-34848 GCA_034780135.1 Jordanella pulchra | reverse complement strand
TCTATCTATCTATCTATCTATCTATCTATCTATCTATCTATCTATCTATCTATCTATCTATCTATCTATCTCCATCCTGTTTCCCCGTCTATCAATTACATTTTGTTTTGAAGTGACTAATAAAAAGAAAAATACGGTGTGTATTTTAGTTATTTTAAACCGAAATGTCATAAAATCAAAAAACGTAAGTATTTTGTGAAATCCTAGCCGTACCTGAACACCACCCAATTCATGCACCTTCTGTACAGGAAGAAGGGGGAATTCCAGGAAGCAATTGAACGCACCAAGCCAGTCTGAACGCTTCAGCGACACTGAACGAAGGTAAGAGCTGTCAGTTAAAACAAGCTGTAGTTTGTTTATTATAAATGGGGAACTGAAGTCAAAGAAGCAGCGATTTGACGTGACTCTTTCTACCGTTACAGCTGTAAAACGGTTTGTCTGCCGAAAGCTAAATTTGCTAACCCACAGCTGTCACAACAAACTTACTTCCTTTGGCTAACTTTGCGCTAGCAGCGCTGTTAAATCTCTGCCCAGAGTTAAAAGGTTGGACTTTGAAGGTAAACCGAAGCTGCTGGTAGTCCTGCGATATGTTATCACAATTTCACCCGTCATTTTAAATGTTTTCTCGTCTTTATTAATATTTTTATAATTTTTTTTTATTTTACTTTATTTTAAATTGTTAATATTGGTAGTTTTGCCACGGGGGTTAGCTCATCCAGATTAGCTGTCATTACAATAAACACCGAGTTATTTAAAAAAAATATTTTAAAACTGATGTCAACAACTTTTGACAATATATTTTCGTCAGGTTTTATTTCTATAAGCAACATCGTGACCGCTGAGCCTTCGACAGGTATGTTCATGTATTCTTTATATGCGGAAGTCACTAAGAAGAAGAAACTCTCGACAAAAATCTGACATTGAAATCGTTTAGAGGTCTAAATACGTAAAAGATCGATACTAGAACAATCTCACGGTAATAGTAATGTTTTTAGGTTTTAGTTTGGGGAGTAAGTATAAAGATTTTCTCTTATTCTGTTAGCTTTTACATTATAAACAAATTGAAAGTGTTTCCTTCCTTTAGACTTATTTATCAGTCTTGTCACATTGAACACAATTTTACTTCCACATTAACGTCAAATAGTCATCTGAAAGTGACATTAATTAACATTAATAGTACACTCAATCATGTAAATAGAAGCCATAAGGACTAAATTAATCTGCAATCTCGGTCAGGTTAGTGATGTAAAATACGATTAAAGCATTAGATTAATAACTTGTTATGTCACAACATCTCCCCCTAATGTTACAGAGATTGCTCTTTATTTATTTATATAACTCCTTTTTTGTGCTGAGTGGTGTTGTCTGGTAAAATCAAAGCCCAAATTGACAAATCAGATTAATCTTTTCTGTCCTCGTATTCAGATTTCTGGTTTTCTTTGTTCTGGAGATTCCAGTTTTAACCTACTAACTTTTTTTCTTCTAAATCCATGGTAAATATTAAAGCTTTGTAAAATTATTCTTTTAGAAGCGTCAAACATGTCACCAGGTTTTTGTACTCATTCTTATGTTTACTAAACTCAAAAAAGTTCATCTGTTGATGTTTTAATAGACTAAAAATCAATTAAGTAACTATAATTGACATCATAATCAAATAAATGGATGTTTTCACATGAAAACTGGATATAGGAAGTTATTTTTTCAAAGATTCCTCTCAGGGCTGCACAATATGACCAAAACGTGTATCACAGTATTAATATATTTCTTAATTTCAGTTGATACTATATAATTACAATACTAAACAAGGACTGCAAAGAGTGCCTATAACAAAGTCCTATACAAACTGGTGACAATTATTACAAAGTTTACAAAACCCCTTTTAAAAATTTTAGAAATATTTCCTAAAAGAAATTTAAAAACAAACAAAAAGATATTAAACACATAAAAACCCAAAAGGGCAGTCGGCTGTAATCCCCAGACTGTAATGTATATTGAAATAAAAAAAAAACTTACATCCCATTTATTGAATTAAATGATTTTGAGAGGATATATATTGATATGAAGTTACTGTCTACCTCTAATTTAACAATAGTGTTCAACTGTTATATTTTTTTTATTATATGCAGATACTTAAATGTCAAGGTCCCCAAGACTGACTCTTGGTTTAAATTGTCCATTTTCTAATTGTTTTGTCTAATTACAGAAGATTTATGTGCTTGTAATGATTTGTATAAGTTTGTAGAGTTGCAATCTTCAAAAAGACCTCACTTCAGCTTTAGCTAGGCTAAAAGCTTTAGGATTATTTTCAATAAGAAGCTTTCTTAATGTTATGGTGATATAGATCAGTTGGGAAAACTAGACGCGTTTTCTTTTTGTTGCTTTAACACTCTTTCCTTTAATTTACTATAAGATATTCACAGTTAAAATATAATTGGAAGTTGGGCCAATCTAAAGGGGAAAAACCTGCTCCTATCATTTGCCGAATCTTTTAAAGCTGCTGATGGCCAAACAGGACCTGCTAGATATCCCTGATAACCGCGTGTGCGAGAGAAGAGTGCATTGAAGCAACATGCTTGTCAATAGTTTTTCAGAATTGTTTTCATGTGAATAGGAATTAGCTCTGAGGAATGTTTTCCTGACATAAACACTGCCATCGTTCCTGCAGCTGGTTACCAAGTTCCTGACTCATCAGAGTCCAGCTGAATGCTGCATGCAGCCAGAAAGGCCCAAACAAAGAGCCACTGATGGATAGGAAGCACATGGCTCTGTGCTATTGTCTCTCCTAATGAAGCACCAACCTGGCTATGCTAAGCGCTTAGCATCTGGGTGCTCGCTGGTTCTGTGTAATAAACATTTTGGTACAGAACTGCCACCGTTTCCATCTTCTCAGTTCCTTTTCTCGTTCCTGTCAGGCCCACGGGCTTTACCGCTCAACGTCGTTATCATGCTGACAAGAAGCAGAAGGGCAGGGTGCTTTTTTTCCTGCAGTTGTTGAGTCATTCAGTTGGGCATGTAAATTATGAACAGCATCACTCTGTGTAGTAAATATCTTTAAGCTGTCAGGCTAAAACTATGCATCACATCAGCCATCGCTTAGAGAGTTTAAGACTAATCTGGAGCTGGCATTGTTCTTTAGATAGCGTATGAAATAGAAGTCCTAAAAGTCTGTTTCCCCTTTTAAAGACTTTCAGATTTTACCAACCACATTAGTTTTCTTTTTTTTTTTTATTTTTGATTAGAAGTATTCCACTATCCCTTTGGAAATGTTCCCACAGAAGTTCCTGATGCTCATTTCTGACATTTTTATCTGAAAGCCCAATTTATTTTGCATGTTGAATCCTACTATCATCATGCAACCGCCATCATGATTCAGTGTGAGCGGTTCACCACCCCAAAGCGCCCCACAGGCGTAGAAGGATAATGTAGACGTCACATGTAGGGCTGGGCGACATGGCCTTAAAATCTTATCACGATCATTTCTGGTACTTTTATAACGATAGAAACACTTTTATTGCCATTAGCTGAAAGAGCAGCCGACTCAAAGCAGTTATTATACCAAAATTTAAAAAAATATCTAAATATTATGTATTCTGAATGAAAATCCTTTTTCGTCCATTAATATGCTCTTTCCAGAGCACTTTTAGCTTCACTTGCTTTGAATTCTGTATAAAATCTTCAAGGAACCTTTTCGACTGAGTAATATAGTTATTAGGTGCAGCTTTAAAATAAATTTGATTTATATCACTTAATGATGTAATTGTGTTTAATCATATTCTTCAAATTTGCCAATTACCCAATAGAAAAAAATAGGAAATGTATATTCACAATTCACTCATTTTTTTGAGTTTTTTATCATCGCTAATTGTAATTTATTCTTTGGACGATAGATAAAAATAATTAACATGACTAGAAATGTATCACATTAACGATAAAACCCTTCGTCATGGGGGTGTAATGTTGGATTCTAGCGATGTAATTACAACACGAAAAAAGGCTAGAAAAAAGCAGAAATATTTATGACGGCCTTTCATGGAGCAGAGCCGCGTCTGCTGGAAGGCGTTCAGACTGTGGACGCTTTTAAAGCCGATACAAAAACAGTTGGATACGGGTCACTTTGTGGCAAAAAAGATTACTTAAGCAGCGTTAGCCTGCTGTTTGAACACAGTCCGCTTCCAGCTTACAGGTTTCCTTCAGTTTCAATCATGAAATATCTCGCAAAGATAATAATCCATGATTCCCTCAGTGTTTTTTGAGTTTCTGTCTTAAAAACACTCTGCATTGTTATTGGCTAATCCTGTTCCTTCTTCCTTTCCCAGATGCAGACCATAAAGTGTGTGGTAGTGGGTGATGGTGCTGTGGGGAAGACCTGCCTGCTCATCTCATACACAACCAACAAATTTCCCTCTGAATACGTCCCAACTGTGAGTAACTATATACACAGCCGATATCAAATGATATTTTATAGACGCACAGAAGCAGGATTTGCTTAACTTTTAAAACTGTGCAGCTGTTTCCTGTTAAACAGGAAGAAATACTTGTTTACACTGTCCAAACTGAGGAAACAAAACCAAAAAAGAACAGGCTTTAACCAGAACTGGAACCTTTGTAGTGAGCTGAAAAATGAGTATCGTTTTACAGTTTGCTAAATGTTTATAGCAGATGTTTCAGAAAACCCATCAGCGAGTTCCCATCTTTCTTTTACAAGCGTGACATCCTTCAGCCGCGCTGCCTATTTGGCCACTGTTTGTGGGAAGGTAGACAGAGTGGCTCAGTTTTCTGGATCAGATTACTGCTAGGTGTGGTTCCAGACTAGTTATTATATTCAGACACCAAAGGGATTAATCCTATAGGAACTGGGCAGTTTTTAAGCTGACATAAACATGGCTGGGCTCTTTTCCAAACAGCACCTACACTTTTATTATCACCTCCCTTTAAAATAACTCGTTGAGATCAAAGCTTTACGTCACTAGTTTTATTCTCTTAGAAAATGTTTTTCTTTCTCAGGATATTGACTTTGAAAATGATCGTTTACAGCCATAATATTATAGGGAAATATTTCAAAATCCCTTCTGTTGTTGACGTCTTAATAAGCCATAGAAATCCTTCCTTTTTGGGTTGTCAGTGTTGCTGCAGCATCCCGCTGATGAACAGGCTCAGATCCTCTACTGGACTCTGCTGTTGATGCAAACTCTACGTTTAGGTTTGCGGCTCACAGACTGTTGATTTCCAGGCACATGTAGCCTAAAACCAGCGTCTTTTGCTCCTACTTCTTAGCTCCGTTTAATGAGAGGTTGGCAGAACCAGCCTGCTTCCAATAGTTCTGTTTTTACTCTGTGTTATTTACTTAACAGATACATTTTCTCTCATAAAAATGCTTCTTCATCATTTGCATTTGTTGCTATTTTAGATCCCCACAAATCTCATTTGCATTTTGGCCAATTGTTTTTTTATTTATTGTGCTCATGTTATTCAATACATCCTCTTCCTGCCTGTGTCATAAGCCACAACCTTATTCCACTGTTTATTAATCATGTGATACAGAATTCTTTATAGCATCCAAGATAAACGAGAAAAGCTTTTAAGTGTCTGTCTCCAGTTTCCACTGTTAGTTCTTGTCTTCCAGCTTTAAAAGAAGTCAGACTACAGCCCAGTCAACAGATTCATTACAGCACAATGCATGCAAACCTCCTGTTTCCTCTTTCATTCATTGTGCTGTTGCAGCTTCTTGCTTTGTTGTTTCCTGTTAGTCTTCTAAAAGAAAAACAAAAACCACACAATAGGAAATCAAGGAGAGAGAGAAAGAAATGAAATCTTCCAGAATAGTTCATTTTCACCTGTTAGGGCTGTTTTCTTTCTTGGTATCATTTAAACAAAAGACAAAAAGATGAAATGAATAAATATCAACAGTATAAATGGTGCACCTGCAATAATTAGTGGAGTATTTTTCTATACTCCCGATACTTATAGCTGCTTTTAGTTTTTATCTGATTTGTGAATTAAAGGCCAACATGTTGGATTTGATAGCTGTATAAATGGAGGTGTTCTCAGAGGATTTTTCTAGGACAATATTGAACTAAAGGCATCAGGACTGAAACACCGAATCAAATGAATTGGTTATTGGAATAATCCTTAGTAATGAGGTAGTGATAGATTAAAGGTGACCCAGAGTCTACAGCCCAACTCATTCAGAGCAGTTATTAGGAAAAAGCTCTCACTTTTTCCACTCTACCTGATTCAGATTCTCTAAACATCTCCTATAGAGAACCTTACTGCCTGATTATTAATCAGCTGATTGTAAAAATAGTCAACAGATTAATGGATTAAAGTCATTATTAGCTGCAGCTCTAAATGGCATCATTAAGACCAAGACCAGATATGTCAGAAGTAAATCTATGAGGGGGGGGGTAATGTTATTAAATTTAACATCACGTTTCAATCTATCCACTGAAATGGAAAACGTCATGCTGTTAAACCATCCTGCTGTGATTATATTTAAAGAACAAAGCAAGTTGGACAATAGAAATAAATACCAAAAGTTTTAGATTTGACTAATTAGGAGATCTTTTTCTAAATTTCCTTCCACTTCTGATTTCAGTTTCTTGGTTGAGTTTTACTCAATTAGAGTTAAAGCCATAGTTCTACCATCATTGTAAAAGGATCAGTCCATTTTTTTTCTATTGCACCAGTTCACAGTATCTTTAGGAACGTTAGAGAGACAATCAGCTCAGTTCAAGTATCTTAGCTGTGCTTTTTATTCCAGTTCAATTTCACTAGCTTGTTTATTTAGTAAACTATGATGATTGAGTATAAATACAGTCCAAGCCTTAGAGCTCCCCTGTTCTGCTCGTGTTTTGCTAAAGTCTACATTTTTCCCTGGCCTCACCCTTCTCTTCTGTTTCCTGCTGCCTGCTTTTGTCCGTACATGCCAGTGATTCACCTCAGGCTCTATTTCTAGTCCAGTTTCTTGAACTGAAATAACGTAAACATGTAGTCTCTTCAATAAAAATAATAGGGAATATAGAAACTTTACATGAAGTCATTTAACTGAATAGAACAAGAAAAAACAGAGATTACAGTAAACAGTTTTCATCGACAATCTTTTAGCCTGATTTGGTCCCATTCAGATAAAGGAACATTTCCATTAAGTCTTATTGGTCTTTTGTTTTTGGCTCATTCTGACTTTTTATTTAAGTAATGAAGCAGTTTTTCCACACGTTGTTAATTTAGCTTTAGATATGATGAAGAAACCTCAATAAAAAGACTCCTGAAAAGGTAATAACCAGTACTAAGAACGCATGTTTGAGAATGTGTAAATGGGAGTGACATTAGTTTCCTTAGATCCGGGGATGATGGGACGAATTTTACATGTGTATCATCTCATAAAACTTCTCTACTAAACATCTGATTTTTCTTCTCACTTTAAATCTAAGTGCAGATTTATATATCTCCTAAAATCCACACGGTCTGATTTATCTGAAAGCCAGCTGTGCATTCAGGGTTTATTTAAACCCAAACCAGAGTCTGCAGGCTACAGCAAACTGAGGCACAGAGGGTCTTCATGCAGGCTCAGAAAGGCTTTAGCATATTTCCACATTAGAAGAACTGATTTTAGATGCTCAGTCATGCTGTGTGTCAACAGTCCTGTTATCAGGCTGAAATCCTGTTCACCGGAACAGTTCAGTAAAGAAGCTTTAATTGAAAAAGAAACCTTTAGCTTTCCTCTGTTAAGGCAAATACTTGATGCAACCATCAACAGCTTTAATACAATAATGCTGCCTCACATGATTTCTGGCTGCATGAGGGTGGGGCTTTGTAAGAGAAGCGATTTCCACCTGACAAAGAGTAGGTTAAACATAAACAGGAAGTTTATGTTGCCATGGAGACAACACTGCAAACAAGATATTTGGACTGCCTGCAGAGACAAAGAAACCTTTAAAGGACACCTTACATTTGAGATTTACTCAGCTGATGAACTCATTGGCCAAAGTTTTACACAATGTATAAATTAAGTGGTCATAGAGTCACAGCAGGAATTCCTGTTTGGTGCCATTTGGGGGAGAAAAGAACACAATATGAACATTTCTGTCAAGCAACAGGTCAAAAACGAGTGTTTGTTTTTTTGTAAAGCAGGTGATAAACTTTTGTTTTTCATTATCCAAAAGTATAAATGTGTTCAATTGGATACATTCTAATTAAAGACATGTACATGTGTATGACCCTATCTGAGTGTTAGGTTGCTGATAGGTTTCCTGGCTGAAAATGTTTGATTGTTGCATCTTCTTACTATCAGGGTCACACAAGCAGCAGATTTACCTGGTCTGATTCAGACCCCCGTAAAAATACTTTCAGACATTATTTGATTCAATTCAGTTTATTTATATAACGTCACATGTCATCTCAAGGCACTTTAGGGACGATTCGGTCAAATCATTTGGACACGTTAGAGATGGATTGATACAGGGTTTTTAATCCCATGACATCCGTCTAACCAGTCCATTGATATGTGCTGCCGATTGCTTTATTTTCCCAATTTACATCATAAAAATAACACAATGATAACAAATGTTGCACAGTTCTTACTTGAAACAACAAGTAAAAGGATATTTGCTAATAAATCAAACAAAACCTTAAAAATGGAGTATTTCAAACTTATGATTCGCAGCTCATGAGGGGCTCTGAGATCTCCAGTTTCAAGAAGTTATGACGTAAACCTGACATGTGCCATTATTTTATACCCATTTATGTACCTTCGCTCTATCTGGATGTTGCTTACATAACGCTTAAATTCAAATGGTCCTTATAAGTAAGTTGTCTTTTAGCATTCTTCCTTATTTCTCACAATTTCACTTCCCTTTCCCCAGACTCTTTTTTTTTGCTTATTTTTAAGTCTGTATTTCTTCTCCTTCCCTGTTTCATGCCCAGGTCTTTGATAACTATGCTGTGACGGTGATGATCGGAGGAGAACCATACACTCTTGGACTGTTTGACACTGCAGGTGATTCTGATATATTTATAAATATATTTATCAGCAGCCAGAGTTACTGAACCATTAAAGGGATTGATGCTATTTCTACTGCTTACTCTGCCATTGATCAGGTGAAAAGAATAAATGTTTAAAATAATAGAAATTTCCTCTTCCTGCTGGATGCTATTAAATTATTACTATTAGAGTTTTAAATGTCTCTGTCTCCCCCTGCAGGTCAGGAGGATTATGACAGACTGCGGCCCCTCAGCTACCCTCAGACCGACGTCTTCCTCGTCTGTTTCTCTGTTGTTTCACCTTCCTCCTTTGAGAACGTCAGAGAAAAGGTTTGATTGCTTGAATCCTGTTGTGATCGATGTTCTTCTCAACAGCTTTAAATAGATTTGAAATTTCTGTTAGTTTTTATTTTCTGTTAGTTTTGACTTCCAGATTTTGTTTTAGTTTTATTTGTCGTATTTGTGTTAGTTTTTATTGTTTGAAAATGCATCCACGGGAAACACTTAAAATAATAATATCAATAAAATTCCAGATAAGAACAGACCATTGCAGCACCACAAACGACCTGACTGCTTTATCGGCCATCAGTTGATGTTGTACAGTGAAAAAAGCAAAAGCAACCAGGCCTCATATTAACGCATCATGATAAAGAAACACATAAAAACGAAGCAAATTCTCTCTTAAAATTCAGTTTTAATTAGTTTTGTAAGCTAAACGGTTTCACTGAAATCTTCCTTTTTTTATCACAGTGGGTGCCTGAGATTTCACACCACTGCCCACGGACCCCCTTCCTGTTGGTCGGGACTCAGCTGGATTTAAGAGACGACAGTAACACCTTGGAGAAGCTGGCCAAGAACAAACAACGACCCTTGAGCTCTGAAAGTGGAGAGAAACTGGCACGAGAGCTCAGAGCTGTCAAATATGTGGAGTGTTCAGCTCTGACGCAGGTACACAGGGAGGGGCCCTATTGTATGCAGACTCTCACATAAGCACCACTGCATGGCCCCACAGTCTGAAGCCCTCACTGATTCATAAATGATCTTATTTCTAGTTAGACTGATTTTAGATGGAATCCTGTCAAACCTTTCCTGGTTCAAAGCTACACAACATCCAATAAGCTGTTTATAATCTATTAATTAATCAGCTGAAGTTTTGATGAAGTTCAGCTTTGGGCTTAGGGGTGGGTTTAGACCTTGTTTTATTGTTCAAATTGAAACCAAGAATTAAAAAATGAGAAACAGAGCAGTTCGTTTGTCAATGTCTCAGCTCCCTACAACTATTTTTTTTTTATAAAAATGATTAATTTTTCCAAAAACACATACACAGAACGTCTAGATAGGTGCGAAATAAGAGTATTAATTTTACAAAAAATAAGAAAATGCAATCCTGATGGTTCAAATTCCATAAATATTTACTGATGATGTCAACATTGTCAAGAAAATATTGTGCATCAGTTCTCTTATTAGGTTGAAGTAACACGAACCCAGAGTGTTACTGTGAAGCAGTTGGATGTTTTAAATCATACAGTTAACCCTGCTGCCGTTTGATCTGTAAACAAATACAAACATGTTACAAATGTAACCTTGAATAACTGGTTGTTGAGTAGTCTGACTAAATTACACCTTCTGTATATTATTAGTTCAGCAGCCATTAAAACCCCCTTTATGTGATTGTAGTTTTATGCTAAGCTTTGTTCCTTTCATGCTGCTTCAGGTGCTTCATGCAAAACCTTCTCCCTAAAATCTCTGAACAGCTTAACGCATCCAGTTAAACCAAACATAGCTGATGTTTCAGCGTTTATTTTACCAAGCTCCAAACTTTCTAAAGTTGCTGTTTTAAAGATCTTTAGTGGATCGCTAGCTGTGATGCTGCTGTGTTTTTTATTAACTTGCTGCGTCTTCCTCATAAAACTCCTGGTCGACTAAGATCCCAAAACGAAACGTAAAAAAAAAACAAGGTTTTACATTCTGAAATGAAAAATAAAGACAGAAACTCTGTTTATATTGTTCATAATTAAACCAAAAGGCTAAATAACTGAAAGTGTTTTTACAATAATATTCACATAAATACACAAACTGACAGGTTGGTATTTATAGCTCTGAGTGCATTCCTTTAGTTTTCACATGACCGGACCTGTCTTGATGCAGCAGAGATTTCAGGGAACGGTGCAGGATTACGTCTGCTTTGCACAACACCTGCATTAAACCGCCTCCAATGCCTGCCATCACAGAGCTGTAGGGCTTTAACCAAGGATTGTTTTCTTCATCAATGAGGAGAAATAAATATATAAATGAGGAACTTTGGAGGTTAGCTGACTAGTAAAATATTATTTTAGCTTCTGATACAGTTTGTTTTGAATGGTGTAGTAAATAATGGTTTATAGAGGTGCAACAAGACTTTAAAAAGCCACAACACTTTCTGTTGATGTATTTATAAGCTATTGTTATGAAGCTGTGAGGTTTTAGTTTAATAGTGTGTGTTTGTGTTGTTACAATTAAAGTTAGAGCTTCTATCCTGCATCTTTTAGTTCCAGCATCAGTGATTGAATGAATGAACTGTTTCCAGGCTGCTGATGGCTTTAAGTTGTTTATTTTTTTAATAGCATCATTTATCTGAGCCTGGGTTTCACCTATGAAATATTAGGTCATATTTGAAGCTCTAACCATTTATTAAAAAAGGGGGAGGTAGGGATAGGTTAATATTCACAGTCCTTTGGAGTTTCATTGAAATGGAAAGAAAACTGAAAGCTAAAATAGTTTCAGTCTTTCCAACGATTTCAGAATGACTGAAAATCACCAAACACTCATTTTTTTGATAAACGATTTGTTCAGTGTAATTTAATAACCTTTTTTTTAGGTTAGAGGCGTGTTTAACGTCACTAGGAGTCAATTTTTCTTTGTTTATCTATTTTACAAATAATCTTTCCTGTGAAAGAAACGGAATGAATTTTCTCTCCGTCTCCCTTTCAGAGAGGACTGAAGAACGTGTTTGATGAGGCCATCCTGGCTGCTCTGGAGCCCCCAGATATCAAACCCAAGAAGCGCTGCCTTCTCCTATAGAAGCCTTCCAGAAGAGGAGGAAGACGTGGAGCAGAAGGTGTGGACGGACGAGGAAGAGATCAATCCTCTATGGGAACCGAGGGAGGGAGCACCAAGGGGAGGGATGTAGGGGCATGTTTAAACAGTGCCTTCAGCCGTAGTGACCTAACATAGGTGTGGTGTTGGAACTGAGTGGCGCTTTATTTTCCCAGTAGATAGAAGTCGCTCTAATATGGTTAACATACGTCAGCTACACTCCACACTAACAAGTAAACAGGATTTTCTTTTGATAATGGAGACAATGAAGAGGTTTGAACCTGCAAGACCCGGATGGAGACGAGTTTACAGCTGAAACTGGAAAACTAGCTCCTTTATTGAGAAAAAAAAAAAAAAAAAACATTTGAGCAAAATTCAGGCAGTGATGGTCTCCAGGAAACCGAGGGAGATCTACATCGCTGGTGTTGAAACTGCCTCCCCACCTTTTATGTGCCAACTTTCACCTCTCTGTTCAGCAAGTTTAATATGTTGATTTTCTTTTTGATCTCTTATTTTTTTCACCATAAATTTGTTTCTAGACAGAAAAATGCATTTTGAATCTATTTACTGCTGGTTTATGTTTTCTAAATAACATCTCAAAGGGTGAATAGCAACATGATAGGTGTTCTTTTTATACCACAAATGGATTTAAGGTTAGATGCAGCTTCAAGGCTTTTGTAATATAGGGTCATTAAAACACAGAATATCTGTTTAAAAATGTCCAAATCCAAACCAGATGTTTGCTTTGAAATGATTCATCATGCAAATAGATTTACCTGCAGCTTTGAACACCTTCAGACACCAACGAATCAATTGATCATAAAATATACATTCTGAAAACAAAACTAGAGCCCAGCTGACTTCCCATTTAAGCTGCCAGCTCATGTAGGTCGATAACCAAACTCTGATCACCTTAACCAATGAAAGCCTTGCCTTTAATGAGAACGGCTCATATGAAGTAATAGAAAAACACGACAAGCAGGAACTACAGGTTTGTCCGCATGGCAGCAAACAAGATTTAGTGTTTGACCAAAGGTGGAGAAAGAAACTGACATTTGATCCTTTCTCCACGGATCCATGTGACCCCCTGAAACAAATGAATCCCATCAACCTGATCTCTACTTTTTTAAGAGCCTTAGTCCCTTTTTGTCTTTAATTAAATTTAATATTATTTTCCCAAATGGCAAATAAGACATTAACATGAAGGATGGCATTTCAGATTTCTGCCTGAACATACTTCCTGTGTCACGGTGGATGCCAGAGAAAATCCAAACCCAAAGTGCCTTTATTTTCCTGCATCACTCCAACTCTTTGAGCCTTACAGCTCTAAAAATGCCGTAAACAACAATTATTATTCAACACGCTTCAAAGTCTTAGTGCCTAAATCCGGTCTGATCCCTTAGTTAAGGGTTTCTGGAGTTGCTTTCATTAACTGGTGGAAACTACCTTCTATGTCTCAATAATGATGCTTTTTCGTAACTTTATGTCTTGAAATTAAGTGTTTTGTATAAACAGGAGGCTTGACCTGGTAACATATTTTCACCTGAAGGCCTTAAAGGGTGCGGCCATGTGGTTCAGATGTTCCTTCTCTCAGTTGCCAAAGTTTAGCTGAATCTTTTCTAAACAGACCTCAGAACGTCGACAATAATCTAAATACTATTAGAAATACCTTTGAGATTCTTCCCAGGCTTTGTTTGGTTGCTCTTTTTGGTCCAACCTCTGAACAATGAAGACTGAAAACTATTGTTAGCAGAGTTTCAGTTTTTCACTCAGCCATTGTGCTTATTTAACAAACTATAGAATTTTTGCATAGAATGTGATAAAGGGTGACCTGTATTACTCTGTATTGTTTCAGTGTTCTCTGTCCTGAGCCGAGAAAACTTCTTTAACCCTTAAACTGATTGTTTTTTCTCTTAAATGAACAGAAATTCATTCTTTTTAAAAACAGTCTGTTGATGTTGACATTTTTGATCAGATGTTAAATGAATTATAATAAGTATTATAGATATTTTTTGCTTCTAATTGTTTCTTTGGGGACGATATTCTTGGAGGGTTTTAGACACTTTGGGTTCTGATTTTTCTTCTTTTTAGATATTTTTACAGCTACTTGATGAACACAGAGTGCCAACAGTTAAAGGAATCGCCGGGTTGGTTTTGCAAGCAGGAGCTTATCGTGAGCAGAGATATTTCAAAGCAATACTTAAAGATCAATAAACATTTGTTATGCATTAGAATTTGAATGTTTGGTGTGGTGGGTGTATGGAAATAATAAAAATAGTACTTGAATGTTTTACCACCTTGACTTGATTCTATTTTTATCACTTATGTGTCCCTCGTAGGAGTAGCATGTTTGGTTTGTTTTTTGTTCATCCTTCCAGTTATAAAACCTTCAGAAATATCCCAGGAAAGGACGCATTTCATGACAGTTAATTAAATCCAATTGAGAAAGATGGGATATATTCTTTGGTTGTGGTTAATATGCATGAAATAAAAAACATTAGTATCCAGGAAACAAAAAAAAACAATTTCCTGTCTTTTAATTCATACTGCACCTATAGATTTCTTCTAGATGTTCTCACATTTCTTTAAA
>JAUZNJ010039648.1:0-20104 GCA_034780135.1 Jordanella pulchra | reverse complement strand
TGGCATTCAGGACTGATAGTCATCACCCGACCTTACAGCCTGAGCTGCATGTCACTGCAGCTCCTCCAGAGTTACCATTGGCATCCTTTGGCATCTTCCCTGATTAAAGCTCTTTTATCACAAATTTAGTTTATTTCTATTCTGCAGCTTTACGATGACGTGTTCAAAGTAGTCGGTATTACTTTAAACAAACAAACAGAGAAACAATATAAATGTGGTCAATTTACAGTATTATGTCGTAACCTAACGACTTCTGTGGTTCAGAGACGTATTCATGCAAAGAATCCTCCAGCAAACCTATCAGACCTTCACAGAATAGCTGAACATACCTAGAAATTCTACTTAAGTGTAGCACGACATATTTTCACTCAAGTAAAAAGTAAAAGTTGCATTTAAAAAAATTACTCAAGTAAGTAAAAAAGGAAAAGTTCAAATACATTTGAGTTAGGAACAGATAGGTACAGTATTATGGCTTCAGTTACATGAAACTTTTTACTATATTTTCACTCAACTTCTAAATGACTCAGCAATTGTAAATTAGCATTAAACCAATAAGCGTTGAATACAAACATAACATAAAGTTAATCACACCGGATGGCTTAGTCAGACATTTTAGTCATATAATAATTTTACTACTTCTACTCCTCAGTTAATTGTTTCTGAAAGTTACTCTAGTAATTGTAACTAGTTACTACCCTCCTCTGCTAACAAGTGACATCTGAGGGTATTTATTGACACAGTAATTTATTATCCTTTCTGTTCCAAATTTTTATTATCTATAAAAAGGGGGGGGGAAACAAATGCAGGCCACACTTTTCTAATTACTGTCTGTAATAGGAAGCCTTGAATGCCAGGCATTTTTTCATCAAGTTCACAAATATGTATTAGTCTGTTATTTTATCAGATTCAGAGTTTAGACAATGTAAGTAGATCTAGTCTCTTTTTCTTTTAAGATCAACATGCTCTACTTGAATGGTTTGATCTATCTTTTCCATTTTACAAACTGACTAAAGGAGATAAGCCTTTGTGTTTAATGCCCAGAGCAGGTCTCTAAGTTTGATAAAAATTAGTTTATTTGTTTATAGAGTCCTTAAAATGGGCCTAATAAATGTTCTGACTCTGTTTTATTTTTATTGTGGATCCTTTAGCAGATCTTTGGATGTTTTGACAGCTGTGAGGTGCACTACCACACAGTGAACACTAGGAGGGGCTGCTCCCTCAACTCTCAGTGGGCCTCAGTTGATTCTGTATGTAAATGACAAAGACTCATCTTTGATTGGCACTCTAAAATGGATCCTTCAGACCGAGCACGCAGCATGGAGGCTGCAGGTTCCTTTGTGTGAGTCACGACGGTGTGAATCAGATGGAAAACAGAAAAATGTTCACTTTCACCACAACCTTTGGTTCCTCTTCAACCCCCAGCCTCCAGTCAGTCTCTCACTATCTTAGCTTTCACCTCACATCTTTATCTCCATTCTTTTGTTTGACGTTGGATCTCTTTGTGTTTTTTTGTCCTCTCAGCTGCTTAATGACTTTCTCCTTGAAACATTTTTCAACCACAATGGTTTTTACAGATATGAATTCTTGGGGGTTCTCTGATTATTTCTGTTTGTTCATCGGCAGCTTTATTCCTCTATCCTTTTTATTTTGATAATTTACCAAAATATGGATCCTGATAAACAAGCCAAAGCATTTTTAAAGAGCTTGATGTTCATTTTACAGCTTTTGGTCCACACACCATATATACAGTGCCGACGATATAAAAACATAAAAAAAGATAACATAGAGTTATCAGCCAGCCTATCGTGTTCCTGGATCTTTTGTTTATTTTCTAAGATTCTCAACAAATTGAATTAGCCTGATGAAGGTTTGCATTCAGAGCGTTTCCCATCATTTACATGAAGCATGTTGAGAACTTCTTTAGAGTCAGTTTATATTTGATGATTGTTGGATCAAGTTACGTTATTTAAAGCTTCCTTTGTTAAAAAAAAAATTGAAAATGGAAACTCTCTTTTTTGCAAAGTACTTGTAGTTAGAAAAGGGTCTGACCCACTTTTATACGTCAGAACTGTTTCAATTCTTTGAGCCATTGACTCAACAAAGTATCAGCCATAATCCTCCGGACAAATTTAACAAGGAAGCATCACAGAGCTGCTCTCTGATGATTTGACTTTCCTTCTTCCACCACATCCTCAACTGATTGGATCGAGATCCAGTGCCTGCTGAGACCATTGGTGTCAAGATAAACCTTCTTAGCTACCGATGGATGAGCTCGCTGTGGTCTCCTGCTGCTGTAGCTCATCCACTGCATTTAGATGATGTTCTCCATATCTTGGAACAAGTGGTTTATTAAGCTACTTTTGCCTTTTTATCCCATCAACGAAGTCCAATTCCCGTTCTCCTCTGACATCATCAAGCTAATGTTGTGTCTGCCTTTGACCTTCTCTGGAAGTTTGGTTTGGTACTAGTAGGTTAGCTGGTTCTGAAGTGTCCAGTCCACTTTCAGCATCTCTTCCAGTCTACTTGGTTTGAACACAATGTTTCTTTTTTTTAAATATTTGTATTTTGTTTTAAAAATCTGTCAGATGTGCATCTAGCAGAACTGCCAGTAAGTTTTATATAATTGGGTGAAGGGACTTGATCTGAATGGGTTACTGTTACCCAGAAGTAATGTGTGATAGAACAGAGAACATAACTGCATCCTCAACTTAGACCCTTCAAGGTGTGTTATGATTAAAGACGGTCATTGATACAATCATTTCTGTGTAAAACTTTGACTTTTTTCTGTGACTCTACAGTCTTTCAGCTCCTGGTCAACTTTAATCACTTTAAACTGGAACGTTTTTACTAACCAGTAACTTGGAGAGTTTTTAAAAGTTCCCTAACTATTCCTTTCAAGTCAAACTTGTTTGCATGTTCAAATGTAATTAATTCCAGAGGTGAGAGGAAGTTTGACTCTGACGCTTAACAATGTTTTCAGATCAGTTTTTGTTTGTTGTGTCTCCTGTGTTCAGTGCCATGGTTAGATTATTGTGTTGCTTTCTCTCCTGAAGATCCGCTCTTATTGCTATTTGATGGTTTGGCTGTTGAATATTATTGGATGTCCACCTGACCTCATTATAAGTCCATTGCCATGGGCAACCAGCATAAAGATGACGGAGGAGGAGGGTGGGGAGTGTTGCATCATGGGAAAGAAACCTGACCTCTCCCTTTTTTTTTTTTTTTTTTTTTAGTTTTTCTTCACTTAGAAGACGCCCACGTGCACCAGTGCAGCCACACACAGTTTGTCTAAACAAAGATGCAAAAGAGAAGCAGCATGTCAAGCCTGCTTGTTGTGTCCTGCATGCAAAGAAAAAAATAATATGCCAAAAAAAACTAGCACGGACGCACACCTAGATTACATGCAGTGTCTCTGTATTTTTCTTTTCATGTGTTTGCATACAGAGTTTAATTATTTAATATATAAACTGTTATTTTTTAAAAACTACTCAAAAAGGTATGTTATGGCAAAACCTGTAATATGATCATGAAAGAAATTAAATGCATCCATTTTCACATGAATGAATGTAAAGTGAAGATGCATCTATCTATATAAGTATTGCCTGTATAATTCAACTGATCAGACACTTGGATAAAAATGCAAGCTTTAATAACCCAGGTTCATAATTGGATACCTTTATATAAGCTTTTATTGTGCATTTTTAAAATTCAACATTTACTTCATTTCATCCTTTAGCTAAAAGCCTTGATTTGCAGAGATGACATAAGATCAAAAGGTTGTGACTGTACAAAGGTGTTAGTCAGTAGAAGGGTAGAGAAAACATTTCAACACCTCAGCACAATGAAGATGATCATTATTACTAGTTGGGAATGTAGCATTAGCGGCATCAGAGCTTGTTTTCTTTTTAACGTTTTCCCAGAAATGTCAAAGGGCTGTTAAAGGAATGAGTCTGGGATGCAGCCTTCAAACAAAACAAGTTTTTTTAATAGCCTTTAGCTGCGTTTGACGTGACAGCAATCTCCTGTAACTCCATAAGTCTGTATGTCCATATGTCTGGAATAACCAGTTTGGTTGTCAGATGAGAAACTTTTGCTTTCAAGAAAAGTAACAAGGAATGACTTACTTCCCCAAAACCTTGGAGAGGAGTTTCCTGTAGTCTGATTCAAGCAAACTTCCATTTTAAGTCATATTTTGTAAAGGTTTTATTAACAGAAAAACAAAAATTCTGATTTTCAATCATAACACTGAAGCATGGCGGTGGCTGCAGCATGCTATGGAGTTAATATAGTAGAGAAACAGTTTAAGTTTTTTTTTTTTTTTTCGTCAAGGTGGATAAAATCAATATCAGGTTTGATCCCAAACCTCCAATCTGAAAACAAAGATGGATTTTATTTTCAGTGCAGCGCTGAGTCCAAACTTCAACCTAAATCAGTGAAAACAAAACACAGATGAAGTTTGCCGGTGGCCCAGCAAGAGAGGAACCTGGGAGGCCCTTAAGAAGGCTGCGAGCACAAGATATTCTCACTATTTGATTATTATCATTTTACTTTTGGAAGTCAGAGAAGACAAGAAATGGAAGCTAAAGATTGAAGTGCATAATATGATCATTTAGTATCATGATGATTGTGTCCATATTCAATATGATAAAGTCTTTTTGCTTATATTTCATATAATCTTTTCTTACAATCATTTAATAAAGTCGTTACTTTTACTCTTCTATGTAGTATTATTCTCTTTTCTTGTGTCTTTTAGTCTGTTGTTTTCTTTCTTTATCTTGAACATATTTTGCCTTCCTGTGTCGCTCCCTTCGCTATTTATGCAATAAGCTTTGTCTCAGACTTTTATCACATGCATGCATCGCCACTTATGATGGGAACTTTTGTGTGTAGGCGTGGGTGTGTACATGGATGTGTGTTTACGCCCGTTAGTCTATAATTTTGTGCAATTGTTTGTTTGTGCTCATATACAGTGAAACACACACACAGTGGTTTCATCTCTGACATAACTGGTTACCATGCATACAGTGCAACTCTGACTATTATGGGGTGTTCTTTGTTTTGTCATGACGTGCCCTGGTATGGACTGGGAGGGGGAGGGGAGCAGGGCGTGTGCGCGTGTCTGAGCACGGATTGCGTGTACATGAACAAGGGGTTCCTATGTGTTTTAGGGGAGATGTGTGTGTAGTTCAGTGTGTGTGTGTGTGAGTTGGAAGGGTGTTACAGGGAAAGAGTGGGTGTTTACATGCGTGTTGAATTGAGGATTGGGTGGGGGAGGGGCATCTATGTAATGTGTGCACGAGAGAGTGCGAGTTTTTTAAGGAGGTGAGATAAAATGGTGGCTGGTGTGAGCATTCATCCAGGCCTTTAAGGTAGACTGTTGGGTTTGGGTTGAATGAACCTCTTCAGTCAGTCTGGACTCCATAGCTTTGACTTGATGCTTTCAAAGTGTCATTTTAACTGTTTTTATTTTGAAAGCAAACTATCACCCATATGGGGAAACAGCTCCATTATCAAAAAGTTTTCAGGTGTGACAGTATAGGAGCGTTAAAGTGGATTTTCCTTTCCCTCCTCTCTTAGCTCTCCGATGTGTGACCTTTAATGACCCGCCTCTGTGAAATGACCTCCTGTCGGTTGTAAAAAACAGTTTTGACTCATTCTTTCATAGTTACAGCCTTCGTTTCTTTAGACTGAAGCTCATAATGGACCTAAAATACCCAACCAGGTGAAAGGTCATTGGTACAATTTCTATGTCTGATTCAGAAATGGATCAAATCTGTAAAAACGTTCTTCCTAATAAGCCTTTAATTTTAAATATACGTATATTATTAACCTCATATGCCATTAATTAGATTTTTTTGTATTGTTTTCACTAATTGTTTAAGGTTAAAGTCTATACCATATGGGCTAAACTCAAGGCCTGTGAGTCAGATCTGGTCCTCCAATGCAATTTATCCACTTTATGAGCCAAAAAAAGACATGAAATGTCATAAAATAGAGGCATATATTCTTTTAATAAACACAAAGTGGTTACAACTGCTAAATAAGTGGAAGTAAACTTATAATACCAGAGCACTGTGCTCTTTTTTTAAAATAAAAGACAATTTAAGTACAGATCCTGATATGTAAATCTGGGTTAATATCTGTATCTGATATTAATGCTGCATTTAATGCTGATAAATGATTTTTACTGATATTATATATTTTCCTACCATTTGGACACTGTAAAAAAATGCCTTTTGAAGGGCTTGAAAATGATAAAGTGGATCAATATGAAAATGAGTTTGACCCTCCTGGTCTATAAGGTGGTTTAATAACAGCTGGAAGCCTCCCTGCCCCCCACCATTACCAACACCACCGATGAAGATGTGTAAAAAAAAAAAACTATCAAGAAATAACTTTTATGGGGATTCTTTGGAAGTTTTCTCATCATCCCTCTCCACTCTCTTTGTTAAGCAGTGATACAGTGTAAACGTGGGTCTAGTTCAGTCACAGCTTCAGCTTTAGCAGAGTAGCTGCTTCCTTTTATTCCATGTGTGAACATTTGATCACATCTGATCCCATTTTGAGAAGCGGCAAGAAGAAAAGGTTTTCTGTTTCACATCAGGGAAAGTTTTAGTTACTACATTTTGGTAAGTAAAATAAATATTTTTTGGTTAATGCTTTAATAAACAAAATTATTTTCTGTTAAACAAACTAGAAATAAACAAATTGTATTAAAATATTACTTTAAGGGCTTTATAACATAACTGTCAAGAACAAAAGTTTCTAGATGTACTTTTGAATTGTGTTTTAAAACCATAGTGATTAAAAATGTCAAACTGGGACCTTTCATTTTACCCATGAAGATGCCAGATACTCTGGGTGCTAAGCGGTGGTCATTTCTCATAAAGTAAAAAGGCAGGTTTACCACTAAATATGTACATTAAGGAGTTATTCACTCACCAGATGCCTGTTTGTTGTAAATATCTTTATGGTAATCAGATAGGAGAAGCAATAAACAATGTATGGAAAATCTGTAAAGCCCGCTGGCCAAAGGGATTATTTTTAGATGTTTTTTTATACAATACTTAAGGATTCTTTCTCACACTAGGAGGATTTCACTCCTGTTATCTAGTTTAACTTTAATCATGTAAAGCTTGACAAAAATGACCATTAATGAAAGATAAAGCTGAACTGGACTGTTGAAACCGTATCACATGACATTTCCTTTCAGATGTCTAAGCTCCTATACCGCCTCCAGGACATTGATGTACCCAACATTTACTATGTACAACCCCATACGACCTTCATCCATGACTTTTACTTATTGATGCTGCTCTTTTCGTTTAAATGATCTGTTGGATTGGTATCTCATGCAAAGCTTGGAAGATTTTATCTTTTTTATTGGGAAAGAAATAAAACCCAGATGGATCATTGATTAACAACTTCATGGTTTTCATGAAATCAAACAAAGGCGCGATCTTATTTCATATTTTGAATTTGGAGTCCCCATCAAAATACTAGTGTGATTAAAAACAAAGCTGTGTAAATTTTACTTTTCTATCAGAACCAGTTTTAACTTCTGGAGCATTTTAGGCTTCAGTAGTTCATCTGTTGTACAAGAGTTTGTGTATTGGAGATCATCTGATCCAATATCTTATTCATTTCTTCTGCCAGCAGTCAAAATTTTATTCCTAATTGGTACGTCCTCCAGATACAAAAATATATACATGAGGTACCAACTCAGGTGGAAATTCAAAGGAAATGCATAAGATTAGACTCTTTATCAGAACAGGCAGAAGCTTCCTTGATCAGATCTCCAACGTTTCTCCTTCAAAACCACCCAGATAAAATAATCACACTTAATCAAAAATAAAAAGACAATTCATTATTTTAGGAGATACCTTAACACATGATAAGCCATCCCCCTCCTCGCATTGTAACAGGTCTGTCAGAGTGAGGAAGTTTTAAGCAGTGGAAGTCAGCCGGCAGCATGAGGTGCATTTAGTTTCTGTGAGTCAGTAGGTCTGTTTGTCTGTGGGAGGTTAAACCGAGGCTCTGAACCGAGACCTTCAGAGCATCTGTAAGCCACTGCTGTTTGGAGACACGTACTGTACTACAAAGACCATGGAAGGAGGGGGCTGAGATGGAGCAAGGGGGGGATTAGTGATTATTATGGAGCTACAGGCCAAGCAGTAAAGAAGAGAGGAGGAGGAAGTGGCGGGGCAGGCAGACTGCATATTATGGGATGTCGATGTTGTCGGGTGGGGGGAGGGGGCGTTTTGGTCTGGCCTAGGTCTGTTTTCGTGTGCGGTGGCTCCCCCCCATGTGTGCGTCAACATCGCAGCCAGACGTGCACAGACTGAGTATGTCAGGAGAAGTAATATCTATCTGCAAATACAGAGAGGTGCTGCTGAGAGGGACGGCAGCACAAAGGAGGAGAATTAATCCAAAACTTCTCCCTGCAACCATCTCAGTAGAGCAGAGAGCACAAAGCACCCCCCTGTCCTCAGTAATGTAAATGAAACGAGGCAGAGATGGAGCAATGCATCTTAATATGCAGGGATGGCTGCGTTAGAAATCCCAGCTACATCATGGAGGGCGGTAATAAAAAAAAAAAGACTTCTGAAAGTATTCATACCTTTGAATGTTTTCACTACTATAACTCCAAGCTAACTGTAGATACAAGCACCTTAAAACAGCACATCAGACCAAATGTACAAAATGTTGAACAACATCAAACACATGAGAGATGATAAATCAAAATCCACAAATTGGATTTGAATTTGATGTGAGACACTGACAAAAGTCTCAAAGAAAAAACATTAATTTCAAAAAAGCTCACCAATATAAACCTGAGAAGTCTGACATGAATTGGTTTCCAGCCACTAAAAATCCCCTGCAGCCACTGACCTCCAGAAGTCAGTTAGTTGATAAAGTCCGACTGTCTTCGATTTTCTCTGAGTATAAATGTTACTGTTCTGTGAAGGCCTCAAAGATTTTGAGAGCATTATCGAACAAATAGCATCATGAGGAACAAGGAAACTTCAGGACAGGCCAGGGATGAAGCTGTGGAGGAGATTAAAGCAGGGAGTGGATAAGAAAACTATGTTTTAATCTTTAATTTTCTCACAGATCAAAATTCAATTCATGGCCTGATGGAAATAGTGCGGCACAGCTTCCTACCTGCTAAGATATGGGCTGTCCACCTGAGCTGGCAGACCAAGGCAAGGAGAGAAGCAAAGAGGACTATGGGATGCTATTGGGACAGCTGACAGCTGTTTACTTAGAAAATATGGCCTCTAAGTTCAGGAGACGTGGAGAGACAGAGCTAAACCAATATTTATTGTGTGGCAGCTCACAACACCACGATCCTCGGTGCAAAACATGGTGGTGGCCGCATCATGATGAGGCAGCTTTCCTGTATCAGAGAAAAATAATCTGGTCACAGAAAATGGATGGAACTAAATTCTGGTGAACATCTGTTAAAGGTTTTAAGGGACCTGAAACTGGAGCAGCGGCTGTAGACAGACAGCCAAAGGTGTAGTGGACATGTTTTAGTTAAATTCTTGTTTTGTTTTGGTTGTTGTGCAGTATGTCTGAGTCCTATACAGTAGGATTAAGAGTTTACTCATCCACCTCTTTTATGGAGCATAGATGAAATAAATCTATACAGGAAGTCAAAGTGTTAAAATGTTTTGAATAAACTGCGGCCAAAGCCTAAAATAATCTGAAGTCCAGACCTGAAAGAGGAAGCAGCCTTGAATCCTCTACCAATCAACGGCCCAATTTATTTATCAGTTTTGTTTTCTCCATCTGTCAGTCTCCTAGTGCTGCTTGGTATTTGATAAGGCAGACATGTTGGGGCTTATTAAGTCTATTGGTGCTTTTTAATGTTGCTTCAGGGTGTGAGCTATGGAGCAGAGATGAGGTGAGGGTCAGGCTGGTGGACCAGTCAGGAAATATAAAGGCATGCATTTTGAGTAACATGGTAATTTGACCCTGGATCTAACTCTCCTCCCTCTGCCACCACTGCCACCCCTACGCTTATCGCCATGACAACTAGCAGCACAGGAGCACTATTATGGTCTGTGGTCCCCCCGCCTTCCCTGCCTCTGACTTTTTTTCTCTTTTTGCATCAGAAATGATATTATTATCATTATGAGATATGCAATTCTGCATGCAGAGAGGTTGGGGGAAGGGAGGGGAATCAGAAGCTATGCACTAGGTTTCTATGACAACTGCCCCTGGTATTCTTCTGATTGGTGATTATGGGATGTTACCCTCCACCCCACCTCCACCATCACCCACCCACCCTCCCCCCATTTCTTTCCAAATTCAAGCATGAACACTTTGTCTATAGTCAAGAAAACAAGACATGTGGGGGAGGAGGTACGCAGATAAGGAAGGGCTGCAAAAAAAGCAGAAGGCAAAGAGAAGAAAAGAAGAGAAACTTATCTTTTAACCATTTTCTATGTTGTTTCTGCTAAGGCCAAAGCAAAAGAGTAGGAAGACAAAGAAAACCACAGACTAAACATGAAGCTTCCTTAGTAATAAAGATGATGAGAAGGCCATGAGAGACCAGAGAGGAGGGCAGGGGGCTTCCAACAAAAGCCAGGGGTTAAAGGTCAAAGAGGTAAAGCATCACAGCAAGATGCTGGTGAGAATAATCTGTGGTTATGCAATATATAGTTACCAACAGCCTTATAGTCATAATAGTAATATTTGGGGGAAATGAGAATAGAATAGAATAGAATAGAATAGAATAGAATAGAATAGAATAGAATAGAATAGAATAGAATAGAATAGAATAGTTCTATTTTTGGTGGCATTCAGTGATTTTCTGCAAAAATGAAAGATGAAAAATGCATTTATGAAAATCTGCAAACAACTGAATGAGATGGAAGAAATGAACAAGAGGAGAAAGTTACACTTGTGAAAAATATATAGAAACAGACTCCTTAAAAACAAAGGGCACAGCTGGCCGGCCCCTATTTTGAAAGCTGAGTAGACTGTGACTTTATTTCAAACTCTGCTCCAACATCAACTTGTTTTTTTTTTTCACACAAACAAATCAATTGCACTCTCTCCAAAATGTCCCCTCAGTATAAACCTGATTTCCTACCTCTGCAGCCTTCAGGGCAACTAACATAGATTGTCCTGATTAGTGTTTTGGTCCATAGAGCTTAATCATAATGTGAGGTTGGGTAGGATGGCTCCTAAATTAGACTCAGAACAGACTTATTTCACCAGATGTGAGACGTTACATAGACATAAAGAAAAAGATCTGGAATAAACTGTGACATTTACATCCAATGTGTGGATAAAATCCCTTCATCCATTCATTGTTCTGCTTATTCAAGATCAGGCTGCAGATTCCATGAAGATAAGCAGGGCATCCCTCTCCGCATCCACAACCAACTAACATCCTGATGTTCCAAGTTCACTTACATTAATGAATACAAACTTAGACAGCAAATCAAAGTGTTATTTGCTTTCATGGCAGTCAGTGGATGAAGTGACTTACACCCTGGTTAGCCCTCCATTGGCTCAGCAGAGGGACACTGGGACCCTTCAGACCTGGGATTAACCTGCCGAACGTCAGCGTTCACACCTGGCACTAGAATCCTTCATCTATGATTAGATCTCAGTTAACCGCCTTTCATGCAAATAAACGTAACCAGGGGGCTTGGTTTGCTACTAAAGGACAGTGTTTCTGTGCCATGACACAGTCATTTTAATGACAAATTATACACAATAATAAGAGTGGAGGTTATTATAAAACACTTTTTTAAAAAGTGGAGTGGGGACTACATAGTGAACTTTATAGTGCACTAAGTTAACTGACCGTTCGGACAATGACCACTACTTTTCAGTCCCCAATGGTCACGTGACTCTGGCTCCTCGTACAGTGACTGTACCATTTTTGTTCCCTATTGCCCCACCCCCCAAAAAAAATCCCATGATTGTGTGTGAGGAGAGCTCTTGCAAAGCATTCTGGGATATATCTGCTCATGTAGCAACCATAAATGTGAACTACTTTTCAAGGTACATTGTGGGAAGTTTAGAGTCCACCACTTTTTCATTCACTAGATGTTTATTTAATAAATTAGGGATTCAAATATTAAATATACAGTTAAATTATAAAATTCAGTCAAATAATAGAAAATGTATATAAAATATTTAAAAAATATATTCAATGTAAAAATGACTATAATTACTTCCCTCTACATATATGGAAGTATAGTGAGGTTTGGTCTATGGATCTCTAGGGGGTCACCGGTCTGTGGTCATCTAATTTTGGGGTTTATAGGCTGAAATATCTGGGAAGCCCTGATCTAGAGAAGGCCCATAAGTCCCCCAGCTTACTGTGGAAGACTCTTTTTCCAAAGCTCTGCTCTTGTCTTCTGGCAGCTCTTCGGTTTCTAGAACCCTTTACAGGCCAGCTGAACAGTTTGCTTCTAAAATACATCAACAGCTTCACATGGCTATAAACACTTAACGTTTTTTTCTGTTACCGTTTAGGAAACTTGTCCCAGAGTCGGACAATAACAATTCAGAACTAATTCTGCTCCTCCCCAGGGCCTGAAGGCAGCTCCCCTATTAGCTGGCAGACTTACAGCTGAATGAACACATCTTGAAACATCAGTTTGAAGCATCTCTGGCCACCTCAGCGACTTAGAAATCTACATTTTGCCCCCACTCTCTAAGTGTGTTACATTCAGTCAATGGTGGGAAAAAAGCTGTCTAGGACCCAGACGTTTTTCCCACCATTGACTGCAATGCATTTCAAGCCAGCATGTGTGTGCTCGTGCAGACAGCTTAACCCGGCTGTTAACTTGGAGCCTGATCTTCTGGGCTTTCTCCAAAAAGAAAAAAAAGGGGCTGACAGAGATACTTCCAGCTGCAGACATTTGACCCCTTGACCTCTTGGTGTTACCCTCACCGGATTGACGAGGCAGTTCGTTCGCTTCACACCGTCCTCCGTAGGAAGTTTTACTTGTTGACTTTTTTTGGCCTTACTGAGCAGACTCAGCCATGCTGAGTCAGGTATCCTTGCAGGCCTCACATAGGGGGTTACACTGGGGTCACCCCACATTTTGTGGCCCCAAGGTTTAGTAATGGTGGGGACCATGCCTTGCATGTCTTCAGGGGCCACGCTCCTACACAGAGGTGTATCTGCGCATACATGCAAACATGCACTGTGAAGTTGAGCAGTCATGTGGCACACACAGTTGCCATGTGAGCGCATTCCCCCCCCCCCCCCCCTCCTTTCTCCTATCTCTCTCTTTTTGGAGTTATGCTTATTGTGGGATGTCAGTGACTGGCTCATTACTATTATGGGATGCAACACAGGAAAGGGAGGGGTGAGCGTTTCCATGGTGACCAGGGTTGCTAAGAGGGGTGGAGGTGTGTGTTGGGGGGGTGCATAGAGGAATGGGGAAGAGACTGTAGAAGAGGGAGGGGGTGAGTTGACTATTATGGTCTGTACGTTGCAAGGTAACTATGCAGAGTGGGGGGAGGGGTGAGCGAAATGTGCGTGTATATGTATGAGTGTGCATGCGTGTGCGGGGAATATTATGGGATGCCTGCCCCCTGATCTCTTTGTGTGTGTGCGCGCGAGGAAGAGAAAGAGGAGACGGCGTCGTGCGCACACGCTGCCACCAAAAATACGGAAATATATTTAAATTTTATGTAGACCGCTACGATCAGGAAAGACAACAACAATAAAAAGAACATCCAAGTGGCAAAATCAGTGGCAAACAGAGTGGAGTTACTGTTTATGGGAGCTGGAAGTTGTGAGTATTTCAGTTTTTGGGTTTCTAAATTGATTTCCCTGAGGAAGAGGAGGCTGGGGTGGCCAAACGGGGGGCTTTCTAAGTAGATATCAGCGCACGAAGCGACTCGATTCTGTTCGGAATCTTAAATCTGTCCAGCCGGTTCAGCTCCGGCTAGCATGCATGCTAATGGGACGGATGGTAACGATAGTGTGAGCTGAAAGCAGAGATGGGGTGAAAGGAGGAGATAAAAAATGTCAACTTCTCAGGAGGATAAAGTTGGGTTTATTGTCTCATGTGCTCAGTGATGATGTTCTTTTATGTTTTACCGGGTGTTGGATGCTTCTGATGTTTTACTTCCGCTTTCTTTTATGCTCTTATTTTTGCTTTGTTAAACTTGGCCCGGCTACGATTTGGACAGACTTCAGACTGGGTCCGAACTCTGGATTATCCCATCAATAACTTTCATTTAGTTAGCCGAACTCTTGGCTAACTTGAAAGAGGAAAGTTTTCTGCTGTCCGATATGTCTGGAAGTGAAGATGACAGAGATGATTATGGAGCCGCCGACGACCGCCTAATACAAGGTAAGATGAGGCTCATTTGTTAGCCGCTAATGTTCACGCTGCTTGTGTGTTTTTTGACGTTCGCATCAATCATGCTGCGTTAGCTTATCGCTAGCTTGTGCGTGCGGCTAACTACCGCGTAGCTTTCATCTGCAAACCAATAGACGGACGATATTTAAATAAGGTCAATTTGTTTTACCCCAGCTGTAGTGAGAGGTTGTAAGGCTGGTGGATGCACTGATGTGCTGTCACGCTGAAAAACCGGCATGTTCCCGGGGCCTAACATTAGCAAGCTACCGGTATTTTCTTTACGTGTCGATGACAAGATGGAGGCAGCCAGTTAGCTTGGAAGCTGGCGGATGACGTTCTGTGGCGCTCCCCTCCTCATAGCCGGCGCATTCAGTTTAACTGTGAGAGGAAAAGTGTTCACAAATATCTACAAAAAAAACCCCAAAACATCTTGCATTTTACGCGCGCATTACTCTATGGAATAAACATTGTGTTTTTCAAGTATGTTGCGTTGTTTACAGTTGGTTTTCAACGAGCAGCCGCAGCGTAAACAGCCGAACCTTGGAGAACAAACGGTGTTGGCTCGGTTTCAGCTGGAGCAGCTAGAAGAATCAATCCAATAAAAGAGTATTTTGAGAAAACCATCGATAATTTAATATGGAACTGAAATAAAACGAAAACGGTTCATTTGGGTTTAGGTTCCTCTCATACACGTGTATTTCTTTTTCTTTTCGTTGATAATTTGAGTTCGAAACAGCTTGTTAAGCTGGAGTAATTCAAAACATTATTTTTCTTTTTGGGTCTGATCTGCAGATTCTGGGTTAGACGAACCATGTTGTTCTAACTACAGTAAAGCAGGAGGAAGATGCGGGATTTATTTTTAAAGGGGGGGCGTTTTATCTACAGTTATGTATCAAAGAAGATGTTTTTTAACAATTGAAAAAAATCAGGATTTAAACAGATGCTGTGAATTGGATCAATTAAATATGCAGCAAATTTAAAACCTGAAAATTTGCTGCAAGGGAGTCCTGTGTTTTTAAATCTCAGCTGAGACATCTCATGTTTTCATGTTCTTACTATGCACTATTATTTTCTAGGTATTCAGGCTCTCTTTCTTTTTTTCCTAAAAACATACATACTAGGCTAATTTGAGATTCTAAATTGCAACGAGGTGTAAATAGCACACCCATATGACCCATCTGTGGATTAAGTCAATATGTAAAAAGGGTTGGTAGGTTAATGAATAACTCCTGCAATCAGTTTTGAAGTCGATTGTTTGGGTTTCCGAATGTTGGGTAATATTTAAACATCTGAAGTGCCTTGATATCCACCATACTGGAGACATTTATGAGAAGCTTTTTAAATCCTGAATTGGTGAAGCTTAAATGCTGGTCTTCTCCTTTTAATAATTTTTTTTCTTAAGATGTTTGCACCTGCTTTATTTATTGTAAAATTGTTTTAGTTTAGTAATGCCATGTTGCATATACCAAAAAATGACTCCAGCACAGTTTTTTTCCCTCTAAAACAGTTGCTCCTTGAACGTAAAGCTTTGCTTTTATTGTAAAAAAAACCACCAAAAAAATGCATTTAATTGTGTGGCTTATTTGGCAGCATTAAAATCCTCAACTCTGGCTTTGAGTTTTATTTCAAACGACAGACCGTTAGATTAATAAGCTTTAGTTATCATTTAGATCTGGTGTTAGGCCTGTAGGTAGATCTTAGTGAGTAATCCGATGTTAATTAGTGTTTTTCCTTCTTTCACCCCAAGGACATCTACAAGAAAATGTCGACTAAAGCTTTCTATGTACTTTGTTACCACAGAGGAATTTATTTCCAAGAAAAAAATGGTTTTGCCTTGGAGTGTTCATACTTGGGAAGGAGCTCTGTCGAACTCACAGATCATCCACTGTCACCGATGTCACATCCGCAAAAGACAACAGCAGCGGATTTATTGGATTGATTAGGAGAAGGACGAGAACAAAATGCATTAGATTACACAGAGGATGTATCACACAGAAGCTCGTGCTTTCTCATTTCTAGCAGATCTTAAAAGCTGCTTGTTCTCCTGCTGTTTACCAAAGATGTCGTTTCAGTTGACAAATTGAGCAGCTCTCCGAATGAACCAGCATGTGACCTCTGCATCATCTTAATCAGGATACGGGACAGTTCAGACATGCATGTCTCTTCGCTAATGGTCACGCAGCCTGAAAATGCTGACATGCTGTCTGTGCATCCTAACCCTGCACTGTCTCTCCTGGCCTGGTTTTCAGATGATGATGAGGAGGAGATCTCAGAGAATGAGTCTCCCAAGGTGAAGAAGAAGAAGAAAAAGGCCAAGAAGAGCCGGGAGAGTAAGGGCAGCAAGAGGCGGTCACGCAGAGAGGTAAGAAGCAGCAGTACAGAAGAATGTGGTGAAACTTTCCCGACAGATGATTTACTCCATGTTTTCTCTGCGTATGCCGTCACTTCTGTGTTCTTCTTTTTCCAGGAGCTGGCGATCAGCTCCCCAGAGCCCATGGACATGGGTGGAGTGGAGGATGTGGAAGATACAGGCTCTGCCCAGCGCTCCGAGAGTGAAGGAAGCGACTACACTCCAGGACGCAAGAAGAAGAAGAAAGGCAGCAGCGGCAAAGAGAAGAAACGGAACAGCATTCCTGAAAGGAGCTCCAGAAGGAAAGAACCAGAGCCTGAGGAAGACGAGGATGATGACGACGATGACTCGGTGAGGAATAAGTTTGGTATTTAAAGTAGATCTTCTAAAAACAGAAGATCTCCAACACTTGTTTGGGCCTTTTTGTCACATTTAGACATTTAGTCTTTATTTCTCTCAAATAGAACCTGATTGGATATGAATTCATTGTTCCTGCTGGGTTTATTTATTTAAAGACAACTTATCTAATCCAACCAGGTCAAATAATAGAAATGGCTTCTATCCAGAGGATGTTGATAAGTCCTGTGTGACTGTAAAGGATCCGCTCTGCTCTCTACAGGTGTTTGCTCTCTGCTACACTGGAGGCTTTCTGAACAGGAAGTCGCTTCGGGAGATGGACCTGCTTGGTTCCCCCTTCAGTAAAACCTAAATGCAGTTTTATATTTTCTGCTCTTTTTGTTGGATTATGAAGATTTTAACATAGAAACGTGGTCTGCAGAGCTTCAGGTTTGTTCCCACTCCTTCTAGTCCTGCTGCTAAGGTTCCCCATCATTTCTTCTTCTGCTGTGGGTGATGGCTGTAGTTCCACTGTAGTTCTGACCAATGAGGTTAACGGCTTCTTAAGCCAAACTGAATATTTCCTCACAGTAAAGCGAGGTCTGGTTGGTTACTCTTTAAATTAGATGTACTTCTGGTTGTTTCCAAAAACTTAATGTCCAAATCTAATCTACAGTATTTAGTAGCTGAATATTAAAGTTTACGGAGAGTGGCAGGGACACTGGGAAATTACTGGAATAGCTCCTGATTTCTTCTGATGCTTTCTGGGATATTCTGACCAACTTCCTGTTTGATGTTCTGTTTAAGGGATTTCTGGCTTCTACAGTTCAGGCAGTAAAGTGTGCCTCGTGTGATAAAGGATGATTGGTTTGTGATCAGGAAGGACGCCGGTTTGTTGTCTGATTTACTCGATCGATGAAATCCATGAAACTTTGAAATAGTTTAGATGATGAGCAACATTTGATTCTGACACAGAAAGTGAAAACTTAGCGTTTTTATCCAGGATCTAGGCGACCGCAGGCTGGAGGAGACCTGAGGGAGGAAACTTTCTGTTTCCTCCCAAAGCTTCAGGCGTTAACCTCATAATCAGGTGTTCCTCATACTCTCACTGGTGAATCACCCAGTTTCCCTCAAGGTGCAAAAAAACAGTGCAAAAACTTTTATTATTAAGTGTTTTCCTTCTAAAACAAAGCGTTGTTAAAAACACCCCCCACTACTTGCACACTTGTCTCACGCAGTTGGAGGAACCTGTATCCTGGTCTGTGGTAGATTGGTTGGTTTTCGTTGTTTTATCTGCTTGGTTTTTGTGTTTATTCACTTTAAAAGCAGTCTGTGCTTCTAAGAGGCGTCTTCTCTCTCTGCCCTCTGCGGGTCCCTGATGAGCACCTTCTGACTGCCTACCTGTAATGGAGTCCTGCAGTGTGACAAACATGAGCGATGCTCAAACAAAGAACAGGCTGGAGGATTTAGAACCTGGCGGCCAATAGGGGGCCTTCTTCTTAATGACAGTTATGCAAAAGGAGGAGGGATGTGTGTGTGGGGGGGGTTGAGTGTGTTTGTACGTATGTCTGGGATTGGTGTGTGAGAGATGTACATACAGCATAATGTGCTGTTGCCATGGCAACCCCAGTTTTAGCACTACAATGCATTCTTGACCCTTTTTCTTTTTTAGTTAGAAGAACATTTTTTATCGTTCAGCAGAGCCCCCCCACCCCCTCCTTCCTAGCTGCACAGCCGCCGCCATCAAAGGCAGCTGCAGTGCATTATCTTAAGCTTTATCTGCGACTTCGCTGCCTCATCCTCTTTGTCCTTTTACTGAAATAGCAGAAATATTTTCCTATTTATCTGTATTTAAAAAGAGGAACTCCGTTTGGATTGGATCCAGACAAACATCCGGTCCTCTTCAAGACGGAAAACGTTTTTTTTATAAAAGTTCTATTCAACAAAAAAATGCATTTTCATCGTTTTTTGTTTCACCATGTTTTGTTATTTTTTTTATTTTAAGAAACCAACCGTTGACAGACATGAACTCTTGAACTTATTTGCGTTTCCACTGATCTGTACCCCAATACGGTGACCTGCTGTTACTTTATCCTGTTAACGGTTCAGTTTTGAGCTGATGGATCGAAGGTTGGTCAACAGAATCAGACTGGAACTGGAAATGTAATGATCGGGCTTTTCTTGCTGATACTGAATTCTGGTTTGCTTTCCTCTGACCTGCCGAAACAGTCATATTTTCTTCTCCTTTTTTCTCTTTTTCCTCCTTCCTTGCCCACTCAATCCTTAAACAACCATTTTCAAAGTCAACACAAAAAATAAACCCCAACCCTTTGTTCCTGTTTATGAGTTTTCTTTTTCACACAGATGCATCAAACTGCAAACTGTCAATCGATGTATTATTTGATTTCCACCTCTTTCTGATCAATTGGAGCGCCTATATATGGAGCTAATGTGTATTATGTGCACGGAAATCAGAAAACACTCGACTGTTCCAGATAACCAGCAGATGAACAGTGCAGTTGCTAAAATGGTGCTCATATCACCAAGCTATTTAGTGCAATTGGCTTTGAAAACATGCTGGTCTGTGTCAATTATTAAAGCGTTTGCTTGCTTGCTGGATGCTAATTTTAGAGGCTCTTCACTGGCCTCTCAAACTCTCTTGCATGCAAATCGGCTCTGGTGGAGATTCAGTCGTAGCAAAAAAGGCTACGGCTGATTGTATGTGCAAGCAACCATTTGAAGTGACTTCACTTAAAAAAAAAATGTATTTTTTTTAAAGCTCGCAGGAAAAGACTCCTGCTGGTTCGGGATGAAGGTGGGAAAGTATTTTTTTTTGTGCACCTTTATGATGCACATTTGTTTTGAAAGCTAAATCTGCAGCAGCCACAGCAGGTTTAGTCGATTCCCTTGAATTAGGCATGAGGTTTATAGCTGTAGTTCTTTGGGCACATTTAGATGCCACTTTTAATAATTATTATTCATTGTCTAAAAATATTTACTGGAAAATATTTGTAAATTGTTTGGTGTTTGTTTTCTTTTTTCAACTGGTTTTCCATCATTTATATAT
>JAUZNJ010039647.1:35505-63287 GCA_034780135.1 Jordanella pulchra | reverse complement strand
GGATGGACGGATGGACGGATGTTTGCTCTCAATTCCACTGACAAGCAGAGGAGAAAAACTGAAAGCTGAAAAGTTAAATTAGGTGAAAGTTTTCTTAAAGGGACAGTTCACATTTATGACTAATGGTTCCACCTATAAAACTTTATCTTATGAGGTAATTTTTTATCTTATCTATCCAGCTTCTGAAAAATGCTGAAGACCTGAAAAACATCTTATAGTAGAGCAGAGAATATATGTTCCCAAAGATACATAGAGACCTTTTATTGACATTCCTCCTAATTTGTAACTCTTATACAAAAAGATTTACATGTCTACGTACAGTGTATTAAAACTGTTCACAAGTTGTTTTAAAAAAAGCACATTATTGGTACAAAATCAAAACCAAGGCTAAACTAGAAGAATTAAGAAACACAAAATGGTATAATGCAAAGGCTTGGGCTGATGAGCAGAAAATCCCATAGTTCAGTTAAAATGAGGTTGACACAGGAGACAGCGGTTAGTCGGACAAGTAGGGAGCTTGAGACTGGGCCAATCACAGACGGAGCTCGGTGGGAGGCTGTGGTGAGGCTTGGGGGCTGACTCCATGCAGATGAGGCAGCAGCAAAGACATGGAGCCACCCAACAGACCCCAATGGATGGCAGGGAAAAAAACTACAAAGCAGTGTTTACATGCAAACATCCATTAAAAGGGCTCAATATATAAATACATTGATTTATTAACTTCAGTATAAGCTAAATAACTCTGAGGTTGAACCTGAAATGAAGGGCATATATGGAAGTTATTGTTTTCTTTATCATCCTTACAGCTGAAATTATGAACACAGGGGGGAAATATGAACAGTAAGGAGGGAAACTTTACAATGAGGGTAATGGGACACCCAGTTTACAATACAGAAATCTAATCATAATCTTCTTATGTTTAGAAACCCAGAGAACTGCAGATTAAAGACTGACTTTATAAAATATGAAGCGATCTGTTTGTAGATCAACACAAGCCGTGATTTTAAAAATCTGGCAGAAGATTCAATGAATATTCCTGTTTTAATGATCCTCTATCTTAATGCATTCATTACAATATTTTCTTGATGCTTTATTTACTTAACCAAGTTGATATGTGCATGTTAAGATTTCCGAATACCAGGACCGAATGACCTCCCCACAGTGTAATCACCGTGTTGTATTGATTTTGCAATTTGTGAGTGAGTCTTGAATATGGATTGAAGGAAAAAGGCTAAAGCAAAAAAATAAAATAAAAAAGGAGTTTAGACAAAAGCGCACAGCAGACGAGTCTGACTTTATTCCCTCCTCAAACTGAGAGGAGAGAAGGTTGAGAAAGTGTCAGGGCGCCGCCGCAGCTGAGAGGCTCTGGTGAGGACGGCAGGGGGATTCGTGTAGTGGTTACCGGCTCACTGAAGCCTCTGACCCGGCGACCAGCAGCCGCTCAAACGTAACTCGAGCCAAAAGTATACATGAGAGGCTCTTTTCTTCCAGCCCACGTACATGAAAAGTTGTGCTGCTTCACTCAGTCTAAAGATGGCTCTTTTTTTTTCCCCAAACATCTCAAAGCCAAAAAACGATTCAACATAAAATCCACACATGCAGCCGATGTAAAAGCAAAAAAAGAAAAAAAAAAAACGGTGTCTTTGCACTTAAAACAAATTAGCTCTCACTTTCCTGAGTTAGCCAAACTAAAACAGCAGCACAAAGACAAAAGAAAACGTGGAGAGAAAACTTTGTGGTCTTTTGTGGGGAATAAAAATTTCAGGAGGGCTGTTGATCTTCGATCCCTGCAGGTCCATTAATGACCCCCCCCCCACGGCCCTGTTGCTAGAGGAGAGAGGTAAAAAACCAGTGTCACAAAGTCTGTTTTCTAACAGAGCCTCATCAGCATATTTGAATAAAACATAGTGCTTATAAGCATATTAAATGGAGAGTGGCCACGCGTCATTTGAAGACAGAGATTAGACCTTCCCAGTTAATTATAAAGATGTCAAGTGTCAGCGGGTGAACTCAACCCTCGAGGTCACCCCCTTTAGTTTGGTGATTATATGCACAAACTATAGATAAAGTCTCATCATACAGGCTATTAAGGTGCTGAGGCCTAAAGAAAGGCTTCCCCTTGACGTTATTGCTATGCAGGATCTGTCAAGGGAGGAATATGACACCAAGCACCCTTAATAGCTTCTCAATCAGTAACCACACTCAGCTTTATGCACTTTGAAAAAAATGGGATTAATAGGAAGATTTGGCTGATGCTAACTTACAAAATTAGCTGGCTTCTGCAGTCTTTTGAGGTAAAGTGCCCTTGAATGGGACGGTAGGAGCACAAAGGCCCGCAGTGCCAATCATAATTGTACATATATGTATCAAAGCACTGAAATAATAAAACTTTTGATCATTTTTTTTAAATGGTAGTGATAACACAGGATAAAACTTTGATGTTAAAAACTGGAACGGGATGAATTAATCGTTTTTAGGGTTGACTTTTTTTAAGTTCTTACATGGTGAGTATTTAATTAACAGACTTATATACATACAACCCTTGATAATATTTGGGAAAATCTCCATCTTTGTGTTTGGCTTTTTTTTTTTTTTTGCCATCAACAGCCTATAGGAACAGTTGTTTTCATAGGCAAAAATTGTTTATTTCAAACATTTTTTTCCCCTTTGATAAGACCGAGGAGACCCATTTTATCCATTGTTACTACATCCGAGTTTTAAAAAATCCAAAAGGGTATCTTAGATAAGGTTTGAGAACCTTTACATTTTCCTTGTTTAATTTTTCATCCACTTTGGATGGTTCGTCAGTACCACACAGAAACAAAAACAGCCCCACAGCATGACGCTGCCACCATCATGCCTCACACCTTGACTCCATCACACAATCTTTGTGTCACTGAAGTCAAATCACTCATTATCTCAACTGACCATAAAACTTTCCTGTAAAGGACAAATGCTTTTTTCTTTTTTTGCATCTTCAAATGTCCTTTAGGAACACAGACTTTGTTTTATAGGTGATATCCTGTTACTCCATGGCTGAACCTTTCTGGTCCCTAAGTTACAATTAACATCTTTACAAATCTCCGTACTATATTGAAAAGGGGGGCAGTTCAGTTTTTTTAACCTTTTAAAAAATGCAGACTTCAAGCAGGATTCTTAAATCCTTAAGAAATGGATAAACCGAGCTTAAAGCTTGTGGAATGAGGTGGACCTAAATCATTTTTACTGTTAAGGAGATATATTTAAAAGACAAGTTGAAGCCAAGAGGCAAACCATTTAAAGCTCATCAAATAAATATGGCAACTGGGGATGTTAAAAAAACACAAACAACATCTCTAAAATAGCTTAATTAATCCATGATTTAAATGTAACTTCTAAAAGTCTCAGACTATATAATAACTTCAAACGTGTGCAGCAAGTTTTTGTTTCTAACTAGAGATAAAGTAGCATCTTGTACATTATTCAAGCCCTGAAAAGCAAATCCTTCAAATCATATCCATAAAGACTGTTTAGGTTTCAGAGCAGCAGCTGGATGTGGATGTGTTTTGGGTCATTATCGCACTATTAATACCTGATCGGCTGAGCGGAGCAGCCTAGTGGAAAAAGCAGCGTGGGCCGGAGAGAGCGCCTTGGGTTCACCTTGACAGGAACGCCAGTCAAACGAAGCAGCCCTCTCTGTGTTCCTGTCAATCTGATCCCCCCTCTGAAGTTCATTTAAAGGGAGGAGCAGCGGCTCACTAGCTCCTAACAGGTGAGAGGGGCCCATATTATCAGCCCTCAGAGAGAGCAGGGCAGGAGTCTGATGTGCTCTTTCAACTGTACTAAACTGTCTGTACTGCAGCTCAGTTCACTGGCTGACTACACACACACTCACACACACATGTGAAAAAAACAGACAAAAGTGAAAAAGTAGAAAGTGAAGAAAAATATGTATGATGAAAAGAACTGATTTGCATATGGAAGCTGAGATGTACAGAAACAAAAAGATTAAGGCAATAAGGATGAGATTAAATCTCGGAGAACCCAGCTGTGCTGAGGGTGCTGGAAAATAGAGAGCAGCAGGCAGAGCTGGATATGAAAACGAGAGACAGAAAGCCAGGAGGAGATAGATCACAACCGAGTTTTCAGGTTTCAGAAGCACATTAACAAACTATAAAAGTTTGTTTTGGTTTCTGGGAGCAAACACAATATTGTCCGTTTCCATCATCATGCATTTTTCACCCCACAAACGCAAAACCCCACATGAGACCCCAGACAAGGCTTCCCAGCTTCCTCAATATTTCATGGGATGGGCCTATGCTGACTAACTCAAGGCCATACGAGCAGATCTCCCTGACCAGCAGGAGAGCTCGCAATCTGCTTCCCAGCTGCCAATATCCACCATCATGAAAACAATAATATTTAGCTGCACTTCCAGGAATCAGTTGGAAAATGCAAAAAAACAGAAAATTGTTTTGGAGATAAATACCTTAAAATATAAACAATGCAAGATTTTCTTTTTTGTTGTCAAGGTGTGTAAAAAGTTTGAGTAATCCCAACAGCCAACCCCCCCCCACCACCCAAAAATTGTGAACTTTTCCTTTCTTTTTTTATACAACTTGTTTTCTGTTAATTAAACAACATCATCTCATGCAAAGTTGTTGAAATTTTTCTGTTCTATTATCGTCTGATGACTGTTCTTAAAAATGTAGCTCAGAGGGTAAAAGTCGAATTTAGAAAGTTTATAGAGTCTAGTCAGGAGAAGGGTTCGTATTCGACGAAAATGTTTAATGTGAGCATTGAATTTACATACTTAAAGAGGCATCATGGAGTTTTCTAATGATACTGCCACCTGTGGCTAAAACACAGCACTGCAGCACTATTCTGTTTGTTCTTGTAGCTCATACTCGAACTTGACAAGTTTGTTTTTTTTTCACTTTACATAGAGGTGCCATTAGTGTCTGAGTTGAGCTGGATGTTAATTCTGAGTATCCACAAAATCCATCTTGAATATAATGTTTCAATTGTTTGCTAGATTGAACACATTTAACACAGACGCACTTGATATTACATCCACAGGAAACTTCGGACTCCAAGTACATTCAGGAAAATACTTTAAAAGCTTATAGAAGCATCACCGCTAAACTACTGAGGTGTCAGTCTGCTCATCAAACTATGTTTTTGTCATAAAGGGTCAAATAAAAAGCCTATTTTTCATTAAAAACTTACAAAATGTCTCTTTGAACAAAAGCAAAAGAACGTTTTAAAATATTGGTTAAATTTTTTCGATTGTCAGTAGCTACACTAAAAAGCAAGCCTTAATAAAAAGACAGATTTCTGTAAATACCTGGTTCCACTTGGACTTTTAGGCAGCGATGGAAGCAGGTGGTTCATCTTCACAAAAGAGACACATCTAATATCTCAAATCCTTTATTTAACTCTATCATCAGTACTGCAGTCCAAATCCTCATTTTTATATTTTTCAAGCTTTCCCCGTTTAAATATGTTCTTATATGTTTGATTGGCAGGAAATATGCAAATTGAGGTTGAAAAAATATCATGTTTAGACAATCAACACACAAACAAAGGACAAACAACCATTATCACATGCTTTTATTCCTAAGAGAAATTTAAAGAAGCAAATGAACCTGTAATAGGAAGCTGGAGTACCCAGAGAGAAGCTGGTGAGAACATGGCTGTGACATTCACCCAGGAAGTCTCCACTGTGATGCAGAGCTGGGCCACTTTGTGCAGAGTATATTAAATTTTAACTGTAGGTTCTTCTGAAAAAAAAAGTATTTATTGAGTAAAGTTTAACGAATAAAGTTTCATTTTTCTGATAGTAGGACAAAAACCACTGGTTGAGACTGGTTGTTTAAGACAGTGTCAGTAACTGTCATGGTGAGTTAGTGAACCTTATATGTCTGTCTTTCCTTCCGATCTCCAGGGAGGTTTAGAGATATTTTTAGCCATATTACATTTTTTTCAACATACATATTGATTTAAACCTGGGTCTCTATCCAGCCTTATTTGTCACTATTCCCAAGTGTTTTAAACTGTGGTATAATTGATTTGTCAGTTAATGTGGGAGAGGAAAGGACATTTTTTTTTACCAGCAGAAGAACAACACTTCATAGCAGAGAAGACAGAGCAACTATAGAACTAGCTGTTGGTAAAAGTGCTGATAAAAAGAATAATCAGAAACAGTCTATATTTTAGTTAAAATTCCAATCGCTAAACCCTATTTAATTAAGAAAAAACTCTTTATGTTAAAATCTAAATGGATGTTTTTTCCTAAACTCTATAACTTTGCATGAAGGTCATTACGGCTCTTTAGAGATATAGTTTAGAATCAGGCCAATAAATGACAATAAAGTTCCTTTTTTATTCGGTTGTTGACCCACTCTTTGTTTTCGAATCTCTTCAGCGTGAATATCAAACCATCAAACACTCTAATTTTCACCACTCTGCCTTGTTTGTCTGGGTTTTCTTCGAGCTGAGTGTCATTGGAGAGTAAACTACGTGTACGCTTTTAGTCCTTTGTATTTTTCCCCTCCGCCTCCCTTTTCTCCGGATATGTGTGCATAAGAGCCGGTGTACGTACACTGGTGTGTGCGCTCGCAAACGAACCTGTGCAAGCTTTGTTTTTCTTTTGAACATCCCTTTGATGTTTCTGTTTATTTATTTATTTCCCTGCCTGCAAAGGCCTTTTCTCAGCGGTTAGGGCTACAGTGGATTGAGTGTGCGTTGCTTTGAGTGCCATCCATCAGCGTGGAGCCTCTCTGACGGCTGAACCGATGACCCCGGCCCCCTACACAACATCAGCTCCAAGCTGGAGCTTCATTGGGGGATTCTTTTTTTTTTTTTAAGGAGTTGTCGTGAAACCAGGAGAACTCCCGGCTTCTTCAACAATATGTCTGTCTAAGCATCAGTGTGTGCCACATGTAAAACACTGTTACTTTGGTTTCCTCTGCTGTAATGAAGACATTTTTTTTTGAGCTAGTATGTTTGTTTTTTCTATTTCTTCTGTAGAAACGTTCACATTTACACTGTTCTTCATATCTACCTCGACTGGAGGCAATGATCTGTAAAAATCCTTATAATACAGTACATAGTTATTCTAAGATTTTAGGATGTTTTATTCTTCTTCTATCACTCTCCTCAGGGTGCAGATAAATACCAGCCACCGTCCAGCCTTGTTTGTCCCATTTAAATGTGTTTAAAAAACTATTATGTCATTTCACAGGCCGGATATTTGAATACGTTTGGGATAATAACTTATTTCTGGATAAATTCCTCGAGTACAGAGGACGATCACACATCTGGCTTATTTTGATGGCATGTTCTGTTGAAAATTAGGCTTAACCATCAATTTAAAACTAGCTACATATTCTATGTAAAGGAATGGCTAAGGCTGCCACACTTCTGTATGAACAGAAATGGAGGAGCCAGAATTCAACCAGTCAGAGAAAAATTTGAACAGTTTTATTAAAAGCCACAGCTTGGGTTTGATTCGTGAGGTTAGGCAACAAGTACTTCTGAGAGGAGATTTGACAATTCAGTGACCAGTCAGAATGGATAAGGAAAATAACCAATGTTGAATTCTGGTTCACTAACCTCACTGGAACTTGAGGACAAGTCTGGTGGAATATTGGAGAAGCCGGTTGGTGTGTAACGTCGGCAAAGAGGTTCCGTGGTTTGCAGGATCTGTTCAGGTATGCCTGAAGGTTTGAGTCCTTGGTAGTTGCTCATTGGTTAAGGGGAATATAAAGGTTCAGATGAGAACAGACACAGGCAGAATAATCAGAGGGTACAATCCAGAGTTTGGGGTCCAGGGTCAGAGCCGGTTGACCAGAGATCCAGAAACAATCTGGAGCGGGATCTAAGAGTGGGGTCAGAGCACAGAAACAGGTCAACATCCAAAAATACACAGATGAAGGTCAGACAGGGGTTAAGGCTGGCTCAGATATCAGAAGGAGGGGTAGGCAGAAACGGGTCAGAAGAGGTAGGACAAAACTACTGGATAAAACTCACCAAAGGCTTGTAATAATCTGGCACTAGTGTCTGGTCTGAGGTTATATAGGTAGGTGAGCAGGTGGAACTGATAAGAGGTAAAAGGGAGCGGACAAGAGTGGCCGGGTGTATGTAATAAGTAATTAGACCAGTGCACAGATTCATGACAACTTCTGCTTTACTTGACAGTCATATTCTCATTTTTGAAGATTGCCAACTTCAAGACTTTTTACTATACATTAAATGTACTTGAGCTAAATTCATTTTGAGGAAATTGTTAGGAGTGGCACAGATAATGTACATTTTGCTTTGCTTGGAAGATGTGTTTTTCTTTCTTTTCTCTTGTTATGTGGCCCAGAGAAACAAACATCTGCATCAGAGTAACAAAATAACGTTCACATTAAAAATGATTCAGCTTCATTTATTTTTAGAAGTTGTTTAGTATACTTTACTTTGATAGGATAGTCCCCTCTTTGCTATTTTGAAGAAAGTCTAGGAGAAATAGGTCAGTGTAAGTCATCTTTCTAAAACCATAACAGCGCCTTGTTTCTTACAAGTGTCTCATCATTTCAATAACTTATAAAAAAAATACATTAAATAACCTTAAACTGGGGTGATGCTAAATATCATCAGCTGCTTCAGAATATTACAATAAAGTAGTTAAAATTGCATTTCAAATTTCTGGCTGATTCCGATTTTTTACTGTTACAGGAAGATAATTTACTTGAGAACTCAGTGAAACTTGTGTAGCTGTCCGTGGTGCTGATACAACCTGATTAACATCACTTCTTATCTAGATTCTTACATGCTCATGTACATCTAACAAAGTACAATGAGTTAAATATGTTGCTGACTCGACCTGTTTCTATGTTGCCAAAATTGAAACCTGCACATTTCCATTTTGCATTTCATAGGCCCAAGTTGCACCTTTACAAGTCATTGTCCTGCAGCTTTTCTGGTATTTTAGAAACACTCAAACTAAATTTAAGAGGGCCTTACTTTTGCTTGCAAGGTCAGATGATTTCCGTTTCCATGTCGGTTTCTCTTCCTTTGAAGAAAGCCTCTCATGCATGTCCCCCAGCTTCATGTTCAGCTTGTCTTTGTCCACATGCCTGGCCTTTTCTTGGATTCTTAGTCTTCTCAGGTGGATAGCCATCATCCATCAGTCAGGATACGGTAACCCTTGGAGTTAAACTTCTGACAGATGTCTTCTGAGGCATTGTGTCAGTTTAAACTCATTTAAGAGCATTGATGATCATTTATAATAACTGGCCATAAATACGTCACATGTTGTAATGGAAGGAAGGAAATTGCTTAGCTTTGATGGGTGATTATGTTTCCTGTCCTCCAGATTGAATAGATTGCTTCATTCTGTTGTAATCAGACCAATAAACATAAATACTATGAAAGCTTATAACAGCAACAATGCCAAATGTGTAACACGATTGATACTATAAGATAAAAGGTGAATAAAAGACACTAAATGAAATGTACCCAATTAAACCTATGATTTTTTTTCTTTGAGATCATGTTAATACTATAGGATCTAACTCTAATAAAGCTTTTTAGTTGAAATTACTGAAGAGCCATGTTTAAAATAATCAGAAAAAAATCAAGTAACCTTAATGCTTTCAGTGCAGTGTAATGAATTTGTGAATTTATTGTTTCTGCCCACGTCGCTTCCTCTGAGATCAAGTTACACTGCTCAATAATTGTTTTCTTCTTAGAAGCTTGATTCTGGAATTTAAAGTTGCATCTGCATGAGTCAAATATCTTCAGAGGCTCTGTCACCATGGTGACCTCTTCTTCAAACCATTGCATATGTATAAGCTGCCCTTATTTACATGATTTGTTATTTTCTATCTTAGTTTATGGTTGAACTTATTCTGATTAAAACCATCCTGATATGTGGATGAAAAAACCCTGAACCTTTTACAGGTTTTTAGCTTTAAACAATCAGGTTCTATTTTTCCAAGTTCTGTATAAAGATTGTTGTTTTAGAACCTTCCAAGCTTTTTTGCTCTTCTAGGTTTGAATTCAAAACGTATATTATTTTTAATCATTTTTGTTATGTTTTGTCATTTTAAGCGAATATATGTTTAGTTTTCAGAAACAGATGAGGCCACAGCTAACTAGTTACGATATAAGAAAGGGTCAATATTTAAGACAGAGCTCTTTTCTATTTTTTTATTTTTTTTATTTTTCCTTCTTTAATTTTTTTCTTAGAAGCAATTAAAGCTAATGTAACAAAATATAATAGTCCACAACGAAGTCAAAATCTTTGAGATTGATAAGTCCTGAGTTCTATTTCACATAAACGTTAAACTAACAGATATTGTATTTTATTGTAGTAAAAGCAGAAATAAAGACAGTAGAAATGAAGATAGTAAAGATGACAGGATAGAGGCAACCTTTTGATGACGAGAAATTGAATGAAATCCCGAAATACAAGTTATTTTTTACATATTTATTACAATAATAATAATAAACAATTAACATCTTAAGATATCAGTGAAATATTGGTTTACTTGGACAAATTTTCTCTCCTTATCAAGCCTTCACATTGGTATTGTTAGTGCAGATAGTTGCATTTTTTGTAACAAAACACCTTGTTTTGGGTTATATTTTACATAATGAAAACATATTAAAATGTAAAATAACTTAGTCTCCCCAGATTTTTTTTTAGATGATAAATAAATATTTTTGTTTTTTACATAGCTTACAGGAGAAACACAAAGTAATCAAATTCAGGTAAAACCTCAGAATTACAGTTTGGTGATTTTGAAAAGGTCAAAGATGCATAAAATAAACATTCAAAGACCTATTAATCTGTTTATCTTTTTGGAGGATTTTTTAGGAGGAAAATGTTGACATTTTACCCTTGGAGAACCTTGATCCACTAAATTATTCCCACTGATGGTTTAATGCTAGAAATCAAGACTCACATGCACTCAGGAAGTCCATATGTTGGTACTTTAGGGTGTGATACCAACGGCTCCTATGGGCCAACTTTAACATCTCTAGTGTTTCTATATGCACAAATCAAACACTGCAAATCTCTGTTTTACTTTGTTCTTGAGTGCATTTAAAAATATTAGACTTTTCTTTTATTGATGAAATAACAAATTCTTTTCTTTATAAGGCATTTCAGCCCACATTGGTACAAGAACTATTTTACTGGGAATAATAACCTTTAACCAGTATCTTCAGAGAGTCATTTGCTTTTGTTCTGTGGTTAATACACACTTTTCAAATAAAATCATTTTTTTAATATAAACTGGAGTAAATGCAATCTTACTGCATTTTTTTATAAAGTAATTAGGCCAATTAAATCAGTAGTATTATCATTCCTTTGGTCTTTCAAAAAAAAAATGATCCTCATTTAATAGTTACCAAGGTCTAAAAATGTTTTCAAAATGTCGGTAATTTGTAACCTAAGGAAGCTATCTCCCCATTTAAAACTCAAACGGACACTTAAACAGCTCTGTCTAAAGGATTCTATTAATTTGGAAGGTAGAATAAGATGCATTTATATCTAAACCTTTAAGACACAATGAAGACCTTGAGTTCTGTTTGTCTAGTCATCAAAGGAGAAACTGCACAAAAAATGCAACGGCATTCAGATGTAGAAATGAATGGAATCTTTTGATAACCGTTTTTAAAGCGGATCCATTTATTTCCCTGTTGATGGTTTAATCATTTGTAATGATGTAATGAATATAATGAGGACGACACAAGAGGAAATTCAGTGCCATTGTAAGTCTGATGAGGCTTTCTCACCATTACAGAGTTTAAAAGCAATGAGTATCACGAAGAAAATATCTCATTTAACAAGGCCTTGATTATCCCCAAAATTCAATCACAGTTAAGAGTTTTTAATTTCTATTAACTGCAGCCCTAATTCAAACCAGAGACACTTGGCTGACTTTATATCTACATCTATTATCATTCATCCCTTCGAAATGTTGAAAAGGGAAAAAAAGAAGTTTCCATGCATTGAAACTGTGCTGATTGATCATGTAGATATAAAAAGATAGTCCTTAATGACAGATGACTAATTCGCATTCATGAAAACTGCCCCAATAGTTTACTCCATTGGCTGCCATTGATCAAATGATGGGTCCTGTTTTAAAGAATGGGAGCAAAAAGGACTAAAAAGAGACGATTCAAGGCTCACATTATAAGCATATCTGCTCAATCAGAAATGAGGATAACTCAGGGTCACAGCACAGCTCCAGCTCTCTGCATCTTTGTGGAAAAAAGTTTTTAAAAAAAGCATCTGTTTACCAAATTTTATTTACCTTTGGTTCCCTGTTGTCCTCTCTGGTATAATGGCCACTTGAAGAAGCATTTTTCTCTCTGAACAAGTCCTGCTACTCCCAGCTTCCTTTTCATTGGAATTAAATTTGTGCAACTCTAAAACTCCAAACAGTTTCCTTCTACCACCGCCATTAGTATCTAAGGTAAAAATGTAATGTATTTCAATGATGCACAGTGGTACTTGGCTGGATAAAGCACTTTATTTGAGCAGAAGAGAATTTCTTTCTTTAATAAAACGGCAGTTTTTCTTTGGTAGTTGTCACCTTTGCCTCAGGGCCCGTGCTGTCATTGGATTCACAGAGATGAGAACCCCAAACCCAGACAGCCTCTAAGGATGGTTGAATAAATTTCTAGTTAAGTTTACATCAAGTCAATTTTGTGTGGATGAGACACTTTGACTATGAAATAAGACATTTTTACATTTAAAATAAGAAAAAAACAAATCAGTTGTCTCATCTCAAGTGCATCCATCCATCTTCTTTTGTTTATTCCGTCAGGGTCACGGTGCGGGTGGTCAATGACCAAGAGGTGGAATACACCTTGGAAAGGTTGCCAGTCTGTCACAGGGCAACACAGAGACACACAAAGACATACAACTATGCATACACACAGCTAAGGACAATTTAGAGTTACCAATTAACCTAAAGGTCATGTTTTTGGACTGTGTACCTGGAGAGAACCCAGGTATGCACAGGGAGAACATGCAAACTCCATGCAGAGAGATCCTAGGCAGGGAATTGAACCAGGAAAATTCTTGCTGCAATGCAAGAGTGCTACCCTCGCCCCCAGCCTGCATGATATCAAATTACCTGATTTCAAGAGTAAAAATACAATTCCATCACATTTACCTACTCATGTTAAGGGTAAATACACTTATTCTAAAAAAAAATGTTACTGATTTTAAGAAAGTATTTCAAGTGTAAAATGAAAAGATAACACAAAAACGTACCCAGACGATACCAGTTAAATAAATGTTGGTGATTAAAGTTAAACTGTTAACTGAAGAATCATTAGTTTAAGTTTGTGGTCCAACTGTTTTTAATTGCTTCACTACCTGCTTTTATCACGTTTTTATCTTTACTTGCTTTTATTTTTCTTCTATTTTCTAGTATTTAATTCATGTAAAACTCTTTGAAGTGCCTTATTCTCAAAGAAAAGTCACAATGCTGACACAGTTGTGGTTCCTTCATGCAGGTTTGGATTTTTGCCTTTGGATAGCGTCTGTTCTCACGATTCAACCGATTAAAAATCTTCCATTTACTCTCAGTTGTTTGATGTAAGACAAAATGATATAAATTAAAAGTTAAAGATGTTCACTTTTCTTCCAAGTTATCTTTTTAGTGTTACATCTAAAGAAAACCTATTTTGTAGTTAAAAATAAGATCATTTATGTGCCAAAGTGTAAAATCTTTGAGCTCTACCTCTGGTCTCTTTGTTCAATATCCCCAAAGTCAGTTTCTGGATATTTCTTTTTTCACCTCTTTCTCCCTGGAGTTCACCGTGTGAATTCAGCATTTTGATCCTGAAGTGTAATTGAGCGTCTCCGTGTTTAGAGAACCACTGTGGGATTGAGGTGCGATCAATCACCCCTCTTCGGACTGTCCGGACGTTTTTTTTTTTTTCTTTACAAGTGGCTGAGTCTGTAGGGTGCTCAGTGGTGGGAACCGCAGCATGAAAGTTTTCATGACAGTCATCAAACTGCTGATGTTTGAGGCTGGTTTATGTTTTTCTCATTGCACTGAAAAATGACTTTTCCAAATTGTGCCAGTATGTTGTGTTAGAACTAAACCTCCCTGAAATCAGTCTACGATACATAAAAAGAAAAAAAAAAAACAATATAAGACACTAAATGTGTTAATCTAAATCAGTGCTGTGCAATGAGCTGTTCTGAGCTGGGTCAACCTTTGTGGTGGGCTTTAACAAGCATGCCAGGAGAATAATTAATATGTTTTTACACCCTCCTACGTCCGGTCAAAGGAGCACCTATGGGCCAGATCTGTGCTCGGCCTATTTAGCATAAAATAAGAGCGTTAATATCCGGAGACTCAATTATTTTACAAATAGTCGTTTGACACTGCAGGTTATGAAAAGCTGCAGCACTTTGAAGACTTCTAGCTGGAGGCGAAGATTTTTTAGATGAATTGTAGAAAAAAAGTACGGCATAAATTAAATAAAATTAATGATTTTGTTCATAATGCTTTAAAAATGCTTTTTTTTGAAGCCAGGAAATCAGATTGTGTGTCATATCATTTTATAGATTAGTAGATTTTTACATTTAAATGATCGCGAAGCAATTATCAGCATCTATAAACAGACATTTTCTTCAGTCAGTTAGTTTTCTTCAAACCAATGTATGTGTTCAAAAATACATTATTGATATTTTTTAGGGAGGGAAGAAGATACATTTTTTATTTTTAGGATAAACGTAGCTCAGCATAGACAGAACCCGACCGGCTCCACAGACTGTCCAGGTTTGTTCCCTGGGTTGAGCCCTGCTCTTTGTCAATGAGATGATTTGTTGTGAGCAGTGGTCACATCATTACATACGTGTGGCGGCCAAGTTTGGGCTAAAACAAAAGCTGATTAGCATTCTTAAATTTAGCCTTACTTTAAAAAAAATATTTCTTCAGTGAAGTTGGCTTATATCTGTTAACCGTCCACTGACTGTAAATCTGAGAGTTTTTTAAGTATAAAAGAGATTTAATTTGACTATTGAAGGTAAACTGTTCACTGAGGTATTATTAGACAAAAGTTGTGGTTCAACAGTTTTTATCCGTTTTATGCATGTTTTTAATGTTTAAAGCACCATGAATTGTCCATGTACTGAATAGTACAATACAAATAAACTTGCCTTGCCTTAAAAGACTCCATGGTTTGATGTATTACCACCCACTCATACGGTTTTCTGATGTTGAGCTTTCAATGCAGCTAATTGACACCTTCTAATAGATTTTTAACCAGCAATAGTTGTAATAGCTGTTATATCTTCATGGAATAATGTGCTCCACATACATACAGTAACTCGTTTCCTTTTGAGGGAGTTTTCCTCTCCACTGTCGTCACATGCATGCCTGGTGAAAGGAACTGCTGTTGAGTCAATGTCTCAATGCAGTCAGCTGGATTTCCTTAGAAGAAAACCTTTGAACCAATCTGTCTGTATGCTTTTGATTGAATTGTCTCTGTAAAGTGCCTTCAGACAACATGTGTTGTGAATTGGTGCTATATAAATAAACTTAATTGAATTTTAAAGCCATTAGTATATTTGCTTCCTGTGGGGAAGTGGAAAACTTTACACTGAAGACATGATCCAAACATGAGTTTAGATTACAAGGGAAGCCTGGTTCGCCCATGATCTCAGAGAATCTTCACAGAAAACAGAGGATCCTCCGTTTTCATACCCAAACACACTGCTGCCCGCTTGGTTAAACTCTGCTTCCTGAAGCCTTGTTTTCCATCACGTTTTGCTCAAAGAGCTTCAGTCCAACATAATATCATTTTCACAAATTGTTAGATTTAATCTCTGGGTGACACCCACAGACACCCACCTTGAGCTAATATCCACTTCCTGTTTGGGGTCTTTCATAAATAATCAGAAATGTTTAAGCTGGAGATTCAAACCTTTCCTTAATGCAGTATTATGTAATACACATATGTAATACAGCTTAAACGTGTGAAATATTTCATACATTCACACCACAAGATTTTGATAAACAATTTACTGCAGACTCTCCGATATCTTAACAGAAAAAGTGAACAAGTTAACTTCATGGTCCCAATTACTTTGTCTTATATGAGAAACTCTAAAGCAGCTAAAAATGGGCTTCATTCAAACAGGACCCAACAGCAGCTTAGAAACAGCTTCATTATTTAATTCAGATTGAAAAATACTTTCTTTATCCAAATGGGGAATTAAATGTTATAAAAAATAAACAATGAGAGCAGCTAATATTTTCCTAAATATGTTTTTATTTGATGTTTATCTGGGCGGGGCAGCAGAGTCTCTGGGGATAAAAATCAGGATTAGAGGTTGGTTTACCTTCCCAGCTTTAAACTGACTCCTTAATCTATACTGTTGTGTTTCATGATACAAATTATTTTGCCTTTTGACTATTATACTTACAATAGCAGCCAGACATCTAAAAAAATCTCTAATTTCTACCACTTTACTGAATTGTCTATGACTTTCATTCAGTCTAACCTCTTTTTGCTTTTGCCCCGTAGATCCATAGGTTTCTCTTTACCCATAATCCTCCTCCTGACTCCTTCCCCTATCCCTCACCTGATTAGAATTTCTGCCGTGGCCTCTGGGATCAAATGATTTCAACATATTTTATTTAACTGCTTTTGTAAGCCATGATATTCAACAGCTGTGATCTATGGCTGCATTACAATTTCCAGGGTCAAGGAAGGACCGGGCTGTGGAAGACAGTGGTAGGTACAAGAGCTGCACAGGTGTGAGGGGGGGGTAGGAGTGTGCACGCACGTGCATGTTGGGTGGAAGTGAAGGGTTATGGAAAAGTGGGGAAAAAAAAAAAACAGGAAAAAGGAAAAGAGGAATCTCTGGAGTGGTGTTTAAAAATGAATGAGAAAATGGGTAATCCCAGAGTCACGGCTTGAAAAGAGGTAAAATCAATAAGGCCTCTCAGTTCACTTGGGCCCTCACAAGTCCTTGAGATGAACAAAAAGTTGTGCATTTTGTTGCCACGTTCATATCTCTCAACAGGGAAGTGTGTGTTTGTGTGAATGTGCACAATGAGGAGATCCAGCCTGTTGGCTGTTTTCTACAGTGAACGTAAAGATGTGCTTTTTTTTCTCTTAGAAAAGCTAGACTTTAAATTTTGTACTTGAGTATAACATGGGGTGGTACAATGGTTTAAAAAGCTGTCCCGGTGGTTTAAACCCCTATGAAAAACTTGCCAGACCTGGTGAAGGCTTGTTTTCTCACCTTATCCCGTCTGCTGCTGTCCGCTGTGTACAAAGCTCCACTGGAGGGATTCCCACCTAACTTTTTCTAATAAGTTTTGGCAAACTTATTGGGGGGGGGGGATTCAGAGGATTTCCTGTTGGTGCCACAGATGCTGGCGTCTCTGTTGATTTTTTACATGAAGGAATGACGCAACACCTGCAGAGTGGTGGTCCTACCGTAAAGGTGAATGAGGAGACTGTTATCTACCGATTGATCCTGTTCATCTTTGTTTAATCTTTGAAAAAAAATAAAATAAAAACACCTAAACGCTGCATGTCCATAGATCATCCTTCAAAAATAGAGTTCTGTGAGGAAAACCTGTGTTGACAAAGCAGAGCTTGATCCATTTTTAGAGAGTTTTTAATTAAACATCACAACCTCGTGAGAAAAAGGACTTATTTTCAATATTCTTCAGTGATTTATAAAAGCTTACAGGTTGTGGATCCTTCAGACTTTTGATGCAGCTGATCCAGAACTCCATCCTGAGAAAGCAATAATACTGCTGTCATGAAAAGTCTGACCAGAAGGTTTTAGTGTTGGTTGAATTCTTATAAATATCAAATCACCTGACTCATCACAGGAAGAAGTTAGAAACAGGTGAGAGGAGAAGACAAAGACTCGATGGAAATATTGGAGATGATCTTTATGCAAACAATCTTTATCTCCTTCTGTTCTCCTTCTAGTTAACTGTCGGAGAGTTTCAGCTTCTCAATCTGTCCATCCATCCATCCATCCATCCATCCATCCATTCCCCCAAATCACCCACCCATCTCCTCAGTGCCCTCATGCTAAGAAATACCCCCACTGCTCCCTCACCCTCTCAGTTCATTAGTGAGCTCCTCAGTAGGCTGTCATGGCGGATGTGCTCCATCAAAGCTGATCGACTCCCCGTTTTTCAAGAAAGATGTCGCAGGTTATCACGGTGCGCTCAGATCTCCAGCTACGAGAGAAGCGTGACTGGCAGGACGTCTTTTGAAGACAGCGATTCCTCCACTGATGCCTCCCAGTTGGAAATTTAGAATCGTGTCTGCTAAGACGCCGTATGCAAAGTAAATTAATGTACAGGGGCGAGCCCAGCTAAACTCTCCTCTCTCCAAACGTCCAGGCCACTCAATGCCTCGCAGGCAAACTGGCCTCCTTTGCACTGATCCTCGCTTTTCAACTTCCATCTTCATTCTACGATTTCGTCTTTTAAAACTGACAACCGAACCCAAGAAGAAGAAACTTTTTCAAGATCCACCATCTGAGAAATCAGAAATGACTTTCTTTAACATCTACTTGGACACATTCTAATCTGTGTGCAGTTTGGAGTGAAAGGTGTAGAAAAAGAAATTAAAGAAACAAATGAAGAGAAGAAAAAAAAAAAAGGGACAGAGAGGGTTTGCGTTTCACAGTTTTCCTTTTTTTTTTAACATCTTTAGATCATCATGCAAATGAAATTACTGGTTACAATTGTATCTCTTTGTAGTGGTAAAGTGTTAATTTTGGATCAAAAAGGTTGTGGCGGTATTCTACAGGGAGAAACAAGGAAGGTGTGATGAAGATGAGAGATGATGAGGAGGAAGGGGGTGGGTAAATGCTGCTAAGTGATTAGGTTTGGCTACTCTCAGCTCAGCTACCGCCTGGATCTTTGTGTTTTTATTCTCTCATTGATTAAACGTCTACAGAACAAGAGAAGCAATCTGAAAAACAAAATAATAATAAAAAAAAAAGCATCTGTTTTTCCATTTAGATTAAGAAGTCACATCAGGGCAAACCTTTCCACACAGCATTCACAGTGGCGTTATAAAGTAGCTTTGAAAGAGAGTTGTTGTTGTGTTGTTGCTGTTCATGGATAAAAAATCAGTATGCATTGAACAAATATATGTTGGAAATTTTCTAAACATCAACATTTAGATAATATCATTATTTGCCTGCCTTTAAAGGCTCAAAAAACAAACAAAAAAAGAGTCTACACCGTAAGTGTTTGCCTACCTTCATATAAATGATCGGTAAATGATGTATAGACAAAAAAAAGTCATTTGAGGTACACAATATAATTACTCAAGGTTGCTTCAAGTTCAAGGTTCAAGTTCTGCCGTGAAGCTTGTTTCTTTGCAGAAAAGGTGACAGGAGCGTACTGTCAAAACAACAATCTGATCCATTGGAAGAGTTCATAGTTAGCATGGCTGTACAATCACAACATAATGAAAACATCAGCAATACCCTGTGCTTCAAACCCATTTTTTTCTGTCTCATTAAACCAAGGTGCAAATAGCGCAGTGGAAACTCCAGCTGGTTTGTTCCTTCTGCGTTCAAATGTGTCGTATAGCAATTAGCGTCGTTAATAATTGTCAACTTCACAACTATTAGCGATTTTTTTTGATATTGAAAAGACCAACAAAAATGATCTCAGTTTGGCTTTAATATTGACCCTTAATCCAAACAAATTAATGGAAAAAAAGAAATCTAAATTTACTTTTTAGATTATAAACAATTTCATTTATCTAGGTGGGGCGCTTTACTAAAAAAAAAAAACATTACAGAGAGAAATAAATAAATTATGCTCCTTGATGAGGAGAGATCCCAGACAGCTACTGTGCCTTTAAATATCAGAGCATGCTAACGCTAGCTTCCAGATAAATGAATTGTTGGTGAAAATCTAAGAATATTTAGAAAGTAACTTTTTCACTCATTTGCTTTTAAAAACTCTAACCTGAAATCTCCCCAAAAATCAGTAATTTTTTGTTTTATTTAGTCTTGATTTCATTGGAAATTAAGATCTACTGAAAATACAAAACCCTCTAATACGTCATTAAAGATATACGTTTATAAGTAAAGTAAGTAAAGGTACAGACCATGTTAGGACAGTTAGTGCTATCAAAGTATGAGTGTTTTTATCCTCTAGGAGTTATTGCTCTCAGAAGGTTTACGTCCTGCTTGCTTCCAGATAATTTGGCGTTGGTATTTTAATGACGAGAACAAGACTCGACTCATTGGACCAGATTTGGGTTTTAAACGCCTCAAAAATGAAGTTTGATCATTCCGGTCCTCTAAGCTGTTTTCTCAGCATCTCTAAAGAAGAAAAAATGCCAATTAAAAAAACATGGAATAACGCAAATAGTTGGAGTGAATTCGCCATACTTAGCCATACGTTGTTCTTTCAAATTAATGAGTAAAATGCACAGACAGGAGAAACATTACCCAATTAAATCACAATTTAAAATGGAAAAGCCAAACAAATTTATCCACTGGATTTGGCATTTTGTTGTATAGAGGACAGACTATAACAAGAGTTTGATTTATTTTTTCCAGGTAGCTGGTTTAAGTCAGATTTAGTCAACTGCAGCTGATTTTTGTTGTAATGTTTTATCATCCCAGATTCTGTTCCAAGTTCTGATGTTCCCTCCTGGTCTATAAGCTTAATCCTGGCTTTCCTGCAGTTCTTTGTAGTAAATAGGATAAATTGATGGTTGAAGATTTATTGCATGTAAGGGAAAGTATGTTTGCTTACTGCTGTAGAGAAGCAACTTAATCAGAAACAGCAGATTCTGACAGACGTCCCAAAGCAGCCTTGACTCAGCGTCACCTTTTCTTCCGAGCTCTTTGGCTCCGTCTCAAACCCCCATCATCATGTTAACCCACAGACCTCCATGCATACGTGGCCACGGCGGCTTCCTGGAGTAAATGGGACCTATTGTCATTTCACTGTAAGCACAAGCGGCAATAAAACGGCCGACAGCGCTGATGGGCGGGGGCGAAAAGAAAAGACAAATGGGAGAAAGGCAGCCATTCTGCTGGGAAGTGGTGGCGTGTACAAACGGAGAACATGGCTCCTCTTCTAACAGCCGTACACTGGATTGTGTGTGTCTCTTCTTAATGGGGTGCATCCACCATACGTGCTGCAGCGTGGATGCACTTTTGTGCGCCTGCTGAATCACAAATAATGCTCATTGTGGCCCTCAAACAGCTCCATTGTGTGTAAGTTTTCTTTGGTGGGCGGCTTTTGTTGTAGGACAACTTTTATTCTACGTGTGTTGATGCGTGCAAGATGACAGCACTGTGGACACTGCTGAAGATGAAGCAAACCACCCTCCCGTTGTGATCCCACCACTGGTGCTGTTTATGCAGTTTAAGGCCCACCCTACACGGGGGGGAAAGACAGCTCAAACGACGCTTGTCATAATCTCTTGTCGTCTTAAATGGCTGACAAACATCAGGCTGTTTTTAACGGTGCTGCATCAGAGAGGATCCTTGTCCGTGGGGCTTTTTTTTTTATAAGTTAGACATGAAACCTACGGGAAAGGACGAGAGAGACAAGGGACCACTGCTGCGATCAGAACCAGGGATGGTACTGATGCAAATGAAGGTGGTCAAGAATCAGAAGAACAGGAACTTTGTGTACAGGATAAACAAGTATGATGGACGAAAGTTCATTTATTTGAAGTACAGTTGCAGGTCTTTTTTATCATCAATGCATGTTAGGAGCTCTACAGCCTGTGAAGTGTTCATAAAGGACCTTTAGCCCGCCCGCTTTGTTTGCTGCGGTGTCTCTTACCTTCCTTTTAATGATATTATTGTATAGAGATTATCAATGGAGCTGAGGTCAGGCTACTTTTTTGGACCATCAAGCACAGTCACAAAATCCCCATTAAAGCAGGTTACAGCATTTTAAAGCTGTAAATCCTCATCTCCATGAAATTTAGTCACAAACTGCATACATTTTCTAGTACATGACAAAGATTGCTTTGGAGTTAAAAAAAAGGTGGTTTTTAAGGTGAAAAACTAAAAGTTTAAACTAAAATGAGAACTTTGAAAACCCAGAACAGTCCAGACCTTTTCTCCTTATCTAAGGAAAGACAATATCTATAGTGTCTCCAGTTCACAGTCAAGGAACATGATATGTCCACATCCCAGATACAGGAGTCTGGTGGACCAAGTGGTACCGACTCTGGACCTTCTGCAAACTCAGTTTTCTTTATAATTGGTGTCAGTTTTTCCTTCTACCCAACGTTCCATTAATACGAGATCTTCTGCTATGTTGCGTCAATGACTGAGCGCTTGGTAACTGTCAAGTCAGCAGGTAATCCTCTGATTAAACAGGCCATTATATTTCCATAACCCTCCTTCTGTAATAAATCTTAATGTAAAACATGTTTCCTTTATGATCTGGAAACCTAAAAGAACACTTTTTGATGATATTTTTTAATACTTTAATGCTCTAACAGGACAGCCAGTTTTAGGATGTACTTAAAAAAAAAAAAAGCTGAGATCGGCTTTCTGAAACAAACAGAAGCTTTAAATAAAATAAAAAAAAGCTACTTCTCAGACATCAAATAAGTGATTGCCCCACCCTCATCCAGTGGTGTCTGCATGGAAGACACAGCCCCTCCAGTCACTTAAGGAGGGTTAACACCCGTCTAAATTAAATATTAAAAGGTGTCTGTACCTGCTGCTATTGTTGCCCTTTGGAATAAGATATAACCTATTTTTGACAAGTTTTCATCCTCAGCTTTCTGCAGTGAGACGCTTGTCGAAAACCAAATCAGCCAATAGAGTAACTGATAGGAAGGTGTGTGTCTGAGGGGTGATGTATAATCTAGTTTATATTCCAATGATATACGTCACTCAGGAGGAGAGACGGAGAGAAAGAAAAAGGACGGAGAAAGAAATGTATGGAGAAGAAAAACGAAAGTGAGCGAAGGAGGAGAAACAGGAAAAAGAGGCGAGACGACGTCTGTTTCACATGACAGTGCTCCTGTTCAAATAAGAAACAGAGAAAGGGTCTCTAAACAAATCGTTATCTCTCCACCTCCATGCGTTTCCCCCGCCTTTGCTCTACCCCTTCCTGCCTACATTGAAAAAAACAAAAAAAGATTTAATGCCATTTCTTAATGAACATAATAGCTCGGTGCGATTAATGAAAAGAAAATAAAAACATCTAAAAACGCGGAGGGGCCCCTGAGTTGTCGCCAGCGCTCAATTATTTCCTTGTCAAGTGGGTCTGTTTTTAATGAGGCCCTGTGGGACTGACGTCTGTCAGTCAGCCCTGACTTTTTGACACCATTACAACTTCAAATAGAAGCCGCCGCCACGCTGCCTTCCACCGCTCGCTTGCTAGCTATCGCTCATCTGACAGGCTGGGAGGGGAGGGAGGGGAGGACAGGGGGGAGGAAAGGTGGCAGAAGAGGTAGGGAGGGAGGGAAGGGGGGAGCACATCAGCACATACTGTACAGGCTTCATACACAGTGCTTTTAGTCTGAGTGAAAGCACAGTAACGGAGGGTCATTATCAGACAAGGTTTGTCAAACTGCCTGGAAATCCACCCCTCCTTCCTCTTCCTCTTCCTCATCTCTTCACTTTAATGATAAGTCTCTGTGGGTCGGCCCCACACGGGACGGTCAGAAGGACGATATTTTGTCGGTGCTTAATTTGATGCTTTGAAGGAGACGGCGACGCCGCGGACGGCGAGGGCCTGTGAAACGGAGGCCGAGTTTCAGAAGGCGCTGAACCCCCACCCCACCCCCCCATATCCTAGAAACGACGAATACGGTCCTGAAACGGAATATTAAATGTTCTCACTGGAAACCGATGAACCAACCACAAAAAAAAAAAAAAAAGTCTCACCAGCGGGTGAGTGTGCTTACATACAACGTCTTGCAAAAATATTCACACCTTTCTGTTTTTTTTCCCGCTCATTTCTATGACATAATAACCACAAATATCAACGTGTTTTATAAGTCAGACAAACACAAACAAAAGTAAAAGGACAAATAGTTAGTGCATGTTAGAATATGTAAAACATCACCTGGAAACCTTTTCTTATCATCATTTAACCCATTTTAGTACAATATCCCAAAATAAAATCTTCCACCATCAGCTGCTTTCAGGGGGATTAGTAAAAGGAGGTCCTCTGTCATTTATTCTCAGATGTTAAGAGAACGTTTAGGTTCTGGAACCGTATCTGCAGCTTAGACTGTCTCACAGAAAAAAAGTTAAATGTGCAGCATGGCTCTCCACCACAACTAAAAACACAAGGAGGGGCAGACAAGATGTCCGAGGTAAATATCAAAAGATCCCAAACTTTGTTCGAAGATCCTGTGAACAGAGAAGACAAAATGACCACAAGATAATTAAGTCTGTAAATATTCTGTAATGACGTCAGAGCTGTATGTGCACCTTTTAACTTTGTATTAATCACCCTCTGGGCACGCCGTTACTAGGATAACATACGGCGATGGCAGCATCATGCAACGGGGGGATGCTTTTTTTGTCAAAAGATTTGCAAACGATTTAAAATTTGAACTTCACTTTGTAAAGTTGTACTACTTTCTAGTTTATATGCAAACACTGCATGTAAAACTGTCCCAGCATCATGAACATGTTTTCCAAACAGTGATACAGGGTGGTGGCAGCATCATGTGCAACAACAAAGACCAGTGCAATGCGCACCAATCAATATGGGTTTGTTAGAAAAATAAATAAATTCTTAAAACAACATATGATATTCCTTCCATTTTACAATTATTGTTTACTTTATGTTTGCCTATGTCTCCAAAAACACCGTTAGCTAACTGGCTTTAATGTGACAAAAAATGACAAAATCAAAAATTCTAATAAATAGTTGTGTAAGGCAACTTTAATAATACTTCTCTTAAGTTTTATTTTCCATAAAGCCCATAAGAACAACATGAGAGAACAAACCTGCAACCATTTTATATCGAGACTGCATATTGACAAACAGAATCATGTATGCGGACAATCCTAAGAGCATTGAATGAAACACGGAGAACAAACATTACAGGTTGTAAAATGGGTAAGATCCATTTACAGAGAAAAAATAAAAACTAAAAACCAACACATTTTGTTTTGGTCCTGAAGTATAACTCATGTAAATTCAAAACGAAACAAATCATACAGCTTTATCACAAACATTTAAATCAAAACAAATCTGCATTCTTAAATAAATAGTAACAGAATCACTTGCAAAGTAAAGACACTATAAATGACTAACTTTTAGATGTTAGTACATCCGTCTATGTGCTGTATATATATATATATATATATATAGGCTATAAGATCAAACAAGGAAAGTTAAGAAGTCTAAAGAAATGAGCTATGATGTTTGTTTTGGGATAAAAATGAACCAAATAAGTTTTGATCTTGTAAAAGATTCTTTGATTTTTCTCTCTTAAAATAGTGTGACCACTGTTCTTGGATGCAAGCAGCTTTCTTCCAAATAAATCAAATTATATGCTATTTTATTATATAAATTGAACTTAAATGCAGGAGTGCAAACAGCATCTTATGTAGGTTCTGTGCTGTGCTTCATGAAAACCAATGTAAAACGTCTCACAGTCTGACAACTGCAACTTTATGTTTCTGTCTATGTTTTAATGCGGATCTAAAAGCATTTGTATTTGCTTCAAATTCTATGACAAGATGGGCTACAAATCTACATGGAGGATATGAAAAGTTTTACGTATCAGAAAAAACCTGCCTCTGTTGTCCCAAGAGATGGGGGGCAAGGGTGGGAGTGGTGGTGGGGGGGTGGAGGCATGCCTGACTACAAGAGAAAAAAAGAAAAGAAAAAGAAAGTAAAGCGAAAAGTGGAGAAAGGAGTAAAAACAGAAGGAAAAAAGGAAAATCAAGCAGGAAAAAAAGCTCCTTGTCAGGTTTAGGAAACTATGATTCATGGGTACCATTTGTCCTAATTACAGCAGGACAACGCTTTTGTCGCTATTAATCATGGATGTGTGTGTGTTTATATTTGTGTTGAGCGGAAAGAAGGGAAGGTGGGGAGTGTTTGTATGTGGGTGTACGTCCGAGATCAGTGGCTCCGCACATTTAAATAGATGGCCAAGATGATGGTGAGAAGGATGAAGGTTCCGAGGACAAAGACCAGGACGCGATTCTGGATGATCCTGTGGAGAGAACAGAGATGGGAAAATGAACACAAGTCAACTGAGCAGCAAACACTAAAAACATGTTTATGATAGATTTAAGTGACCGGCAATCAACTTATTCAGGCTTATTGTGTTTAATAGCATGAAGTCAGGATACATGGTATTTATTAGTCTGTGGTCACTGATATAACAGTATTAAAACCTGCAAAATGTAGGGAAAAAAAAGAAATCTGATGTGTTTACAAGTGTCTGTAAAAAAGGCCACACTAATGTGTGCACACTTCCAAAACAGAGTAAAACACTTCTAAACAAAAGTGACAGAGAAGTTTATGCAAACTGCAAACTGGCTCTAAAACTTTAGTTGCACAGTAAAGTGGAAAAAGCGGCTCAGGAGTTTCCTGGAGGTAATAAAAATCGCTGAATTACTGAAGGAATTTACCATAAAACAACTCGGTCTTCTGCACCATAAAAACGGTCCCATTTTTACTAAACTACGCTGGCTGCGAACCAACGAAACAAAACCAGAGTGGAGAAAGAAAAACATGCTAAATTTGAGACATCAAGCTTCATTATCGTAGAGATGTTGGCTTTTCTTTCGGCGTTTTAACCACCAGATCTCATTTTCCAAAATCTGTAACACGTAGCTTTAAAGACATATTTGATGCTCAACTTGATCCTGAACTAAAACCTTTGTCATTGAATTTGTACATTCCTATACTTTTCTCCTGCATTTAACACAACCTCAGGAAGAAATGAGCAGCTCAAGGCGCCTAGGGAGCAATCTGGAGCTGCTTCGGGACCCAGAGTGGCAGTCGGGGGTTTAAACCGGGTACTTGCAGCCTTTTCAGAACAAAAGCGCCCTAAACTAACTTTTACTTAGAAGTGATACAAGTTTCTTATCCTCCTTTGCTCCAAAATAAAATCTAGTACAAACAGTTGCTTAGTCTAGTAAATAAACATCACCTTTTCAAAAAAGAATAAAAGTATGAATGGCAGCTATTAGTCATGCTCTCGTTTGTAAAAGTCTACTTTCATACTGAAGATATCCTCTCAATGGTGAAACATGGTGGTGGTGGCATCATGGAGTGGGATTGTAAAAACAATAGGTGTTTTGTTCACCTCATAATGATGTCCTACTTTGTGTTGGTCTATTTACTGCATGGTTGTGATCTGAGCAATTGTCAAAAAAAGGTCAAGGGGTGCGAATACTTTTTGAAGCATCTAAAAAATTAAATCCAGATAGGTTGAATCTTAGAAGTGATGCAGTAAAGCAGATAAAAGAAAGTCTGTAAAAAGATTTATGAAACAAAAATCCTGATTTTAAAACTTAAGATTTTTCGTTTGTTCAACAAGTAGAAACAACGATGAAAGTCAGAAAACTAAAACCTTTTCCAGACTTTAATCTGAGTATGAAGTATAATACAGGCGAATTAAATGCTTGTCCAGACTTTTTACGGACTCTGCAGGAGACGCCGGTGGGACCACAAGCTCACGTTCAGACAAACACACACAGAAACCTCGCGAACCCTTCGCTGCTCCTGACAAATGAGAGAATTATCACATTTGCTGACTTGTGGAGGGTTAGGGGAGAGGCCGAGCGGGGGGGGGGGAGCACTGTC
>JAUZNJ010039647.1:0-35495 GCA_034780135.1 Jordanella pulchra | reverse complement strand
ATGCCCAAACAATCTGTGGCCTTCGACATCCGGAACGTCTTGGCCACTCAGGTCCATTAGGCCGCGCGGGGGGGGGGAGCACTGTCCACTTCTCTAAGCACGAGATGAATAGTCCATGTCGTGGCCATTTATCACCAAGGAGGGGAGAGGGGGGGCTGCCTGGCTGCTTGCTCAGTCACCCTGCTACCCTCTAAAGTCCAACTCTGAGCTTGCGGCCTTCTACACTCCACCAGCTCAGACTTACAAAAGATTCTTCGAGCCAATTAGTTTAAAACCTCAGCTGTGGAGAAAAAGACGTTTTAAAGTGAAACCCTCCACAGATGCAGCCCTCCTTAACCCTAATCGACGAACATAGAATCAAAAACCAAGATAGGAAACACTCTGGACATGAGAGAGATCCCCACACATGCTATTTTAAGGAGCAGTAGGGATTACAGGTATTTTATCCTTAAATAAATGCATATATGCTCTGTTTCTATCAAGCCACAGGGTTAATTTACACAGAAAAACAAACAGTGAATGACTACTACGTTTGAATGAAGAATGAGGCAGTAATCGAGAAGCTGTAACGAGTAAAAAACCCCACTCTGGTGTTTAGATGAGGCTGGTATGATTGGCTGAAAGCCCCTATCAGAGCATACTTAGCCAGGCCACGTCTCCCCCCATTAATTGACATTCATTATTTACAGTGATTATTTATCCAAGCTAAATACCCGGAGGAGCGTGCGTCTTGTATATATGTGTGTGTGTGAATGCTTTGGGAAAAGCAAGCTTGTTTTGTGGTGTTTGTTCATTCTTGGTGTGTGTGTGTGGGGGGGCTAAAAGCTTCCAGTGGAGAAGAAAATGTACAGGAAGTCAGTACTAGCTGTTCTGATGAGACGGCAGAGCGCTAATAAAGCAGCATTTATTAAAGGAGTCTCACAGAGAATAACTTCAAAAACCAAAGTGTTTAAAGCTGTAGTGAATATGATCGGGCTGGACTTTATTAGCAGTTTTTTTTTGTCTCAGGGGCATATTAAAAGGAAATACCCATAAACATGCATTTAAAAAAAAAACACATCTGTTTACAGATAAAAAGCAGGAAAAAAGGCGTATAAACATCAGTAATTAAAGCTTTCCCCACTGCGGGAAGGTAAAAGTGCAAATTCAATCCCCATCTTTAAATACCTCAGATATGTGGAATTTAAAACATCTAATAAGAGAAGGGATGAATCTTATTTTATCTATTTTATAGCTTCCAGTCTAAGCTGAGCTCTGGTCCGAGGATGTGGACTTATGGAACTGGAAATTCATCTATGGGTTCGGCTTTTTGTCTTCATATACAATGAGTCACGAGTAAAATAAACATCTGTATTTAAAGATTTCAGGTGAAATGGAACCTGTTTGGCAAACAGACAATCCTCTCCTTTAAACTTTTCCTAAAAAGGTATTAAATAACGAAAACTGTTTCAAATCTGGGAGGCTGGGAGGTGAACACAGCTTTTCTTCACTGTATGGTTGATCCTGTCCTGACACGTGGCCAGACAGAACAGAGCTTATCAAACCGGATCCATCCTACAGTTTTGACACTTGACATACAGGCAGAGGGTGAGGATGTGTGTTTGAGTGGAGGTGGGGGGAGATGCAGGGTTGGGGTTGTGTGACTGTGTGCACATATAAAAGGGTGCAGCTATGGATACTGACCCACATCTACTCAAGATCCCAACATGATGCTGAGCCACTGATTAAAAACCACATCACAGCCTTTCAGTTAATGCATCATTTAGCTTTAAAACATATCCTATAGATCACAGAAGTTTATTAAATGGTTTATTTTATTAGAGCTTCATGCGTTTATTATAAATCGTTCTACAAACTATGAGAAGGCTTTTTGTTGAGGTTACTTCTAGTTTTCTTTTAGCCATTTCATCATAAGACTTTACTGGATTTCTTATTCTAGTTTGCAAGTATTCTGAGATGTTTACTCTTTAATGCACATGTTTAATTTTAAATGTATAGCTTCTTAATCAGGCAATATTGGTCAGATTAAACCAAATGCTGCCCTCCTATAGAAACTCCAAAAAGCTTTTTGAAGCCTAAATGAACAAAGATTAACTGCACTTTTACTTTCTCCTGTTAGTGTTTGATAGAAAGTGTGTAAAATAAATGAAATCACTTTAAATTTATCTCTTTGGAAGCAGAGATTTGATCAAATATGTTAAAGAATTTCCATTGGAGACATTATTTTTTTCTTCACTCGTGGAAATGTTTAACTTTTTTGCCAGGAGGGTCTTAATCTGCATAGAAGAATCACCTGTTTTCTGGGCTTTTAACTTGGTTGATAATTTTATATCGTTTCCTGTGTGTAGAGGTTAAATTACTTGCTGATACTTTTATTAGTTGATTATAAAAAATTATAAGATAGTTTGCAGTTTAAAAAAAAAATATTCCAGTATTCTATTCAGTTAATTATATTTTTCTAAATATAGTTGGTTAGTTTAGAATGCCTTATAAGACAATAGGCTGCAGAGATAATTTCACCTCTACCTAATATTTTTATTTACTGGATAAGACTACATAATTCGGATTTTAAACATCCCAGAAAAAAGATCATATTTGGAACTGAAAAGTGTCAGCCAATAAGAGTACAGAGTCCTGGCTCTCCGATTGGCTCCAGACGTTGCTTCTTTACAGGTAACTGGAGAGGTAGCTCCTCACTGGATCGGAAATTATCAGCAAAAGTGCAGAGAAAGGGACAACAAAAAAAAGCTGGAAATAAAAAAAACAAGAAAGAGCAAAGGGGTGAAACAGAGAGGTGGAGAGTGAAGGCAGAAAAACAGAACCGAAGATGGGAAAAAGGAGAGGGAAAGAGAGAAAGGTCCGTTTACCCGCGGAGGCAAAGCTGGAGGAGAGGCTCCTCAGAGACAGATGAAAATAATGAGGACTTTTCTGTCAGGAAAGATTTACAAAATCGTACCAGTGTTATTAAAATTTAAAATCTCCCTTTTTTTCCTCCCCTTTTTTTCCAATTCTCATCCCCTCCCTCCCTCCCTCCCTTTGCCTGTTTTTTTCCCCTCCTCTTTCAGCAGCATAGCCTTATTACCAGCTTTAATGAGCACCGGGATACACCTCAGCTGTATGTGTGTGTGTGTGGGTCCAAGTCCCTGGTGCCAGCTCCTTCAGCACCACAGATTTCCCAGCTCCTTAAATGACACACACGTGTGTACACACGGAGAACACACAAGGTTTGGCACACAGTACACTTGTACAGACTGCTTTTGATGGCTCTCTGAGGCAGCTGGACACGCACACCTTCCCATACACACACACACATATATATAATTTTCAGATGGATAGATAACACCCCTATCCCAAAACAAAAACAAAAGCGGTGAGACAGACATAAGCAGACAGACCCAACCCATCTTCTAACACACACACACACACACACACACACTTCACTAGGAGCAAACTTAGCAGCAGAGTTGCATCTCTCAGGCCCTCCCTTATCCGTCCTCTTTCCACAAGTAGACCAATAAAATAAAAATCAATGGCTGTCTGAGCCATTCTGGCTCTCCTCCTTGCAAACCCTGGGAATATACAGCACAGGAGAGGAGAAGGAGGAGGAGGGGAGAAATGGGAAAAGGAGGCAAGGATCAATGTGTTCACAAATGGTTTGAGTGATGGACACGGAGGTGGAGCACTGGTGGGGGTAGGTCTCAGTAACGCCCCAACTTGTTAAAACGAAACTAATTCAAATAAATGTTTCATTGTAGAGGCACATGTGCTCCCTAATATTCACACGCCGACTCCTTTTGTCTCAGGCTTCCTCACTCTCTCACATAACATAAAACCACATACTGAAGTATGATGAAACAAAGGGGTTGAGATGGGCCTACTATCACCCTGGTTAGAGAGAGAATTGTGAAACGTTTGAATAAAGCGAACGTAACGAGAACACGGCAAAGCCGAAAGCTTTCAGAAGAGTTGGATCAAGTTCATTCTGCAGAGCAGAGATAATGACTTGACCTGTTTGGAAGAGCGATCTGATCCCGCCATGTGTACTCATACTACTGCCCCCAAGGGGGTGTTCAAGATAAATGGTGATTTCTTTTTTCTTTTTTTTTTCTTTCTGTCAAATATCAGAACACGCAGGCATGCATGCACAGAGTTAAATAGGGCTTTAATTGGATGCTGTTTACTGTAATTATTTAAAGAAGACTCCAACACCATGTAATTCCCCCAAGAAAAACAACATTTAAAAGCCTGCCCACACCAACACTTATACACTAACTGTACAGTAAAGATGGAAACCATTAGCTCTTATTGTACTCTGGAGCTATGCAGCGCTGAAATACATCTAAATCCATTCTGTAAAGGAAAATAAAATGGAAAAGAAAGGGCAACATTAGAAAATAATACAAAAAGGTCACATTTATTGAATACAAACTGTTGAATCACTTTTCTAATTAGGAGGTGAAGAAATCCCAACCTTAAGGCTGATTTGGGATCTCTGCTTTTTGTAAAACCCTAACCAGATATATTGATGTCAATCAATTTATATTTATAAGGAATATTAAAGTATTTCTTCTAGCCCTAATAGCTACAGCAATGGCACTGTAAACCAGTAAAAATGATCACTATGTCAACTTTTATAAAAATCTTTAGCCTTACTGAAACCACAGTCTCTGTGTCCATAGAACTTATGACAGTTTCAAAATCCATCAAATTCTCAAAAAACTAACAGAGAACAACTTTGAGCGACTTGGTTGATGCTTACAATTACCTGCTGAATGTCTTTGCTCGCTCTAACAGAACATTTTAAACGGCTTGTTAAAGTTTTTTATTTTCCAATTTCTAAGCAGCTAACTGATGCTAAAAATGAGCAACACTGAGGAATCTGCTTTTATGAACAACTTTTACATCAAAGAGCGATACTTTTACCGCAGCCTGGTTCTGCTTGGGTGCAATGCTTTCACTGATAAGAATAAAATATTATTTTTCAGTTTCAGATCCGGTCATAATTGGTCGGGGACAATCGAGCTCAAAATTGTCTGATTATGATTTCTTTGCTTCTTCTGTTTGATTCTTTTTTAATAAGTTTTGAGACGGAAAACTACTATTCACTCAGAAATCTTAAATACTTCAATATTTATTGAAGCACCTACAAAATGAAGTTCAGGAAATATTTAAGTGCAATTCTGCATAGAAAGCATCGCTGATCTAATAGATGCAAAAGTTTAAAAATGCAAAAGTTATAAAAAAATAAGATCTAAACCAACAGATCATAACAATTTCTGTCTACATTTGAAGAAAATAAAAAGAAAAGCAGTCAGAATAAAGTCCTTTAACAATAGATACAGCTGGGTTAATTAGCCAGGTTTTAATTTGGAAGACATGGCCTGATTCTTTCCTCACCCATCACCCACTTCCCTCCTCTGCCTTCCAACTTAAGGCAGGGAAATAGCACCAGAGCTTTAGCAGTTCATCCATTTTTTATTTGGCTGCTAACAACCATAGCCAGCAGCTGTAGAAGCAGCAGTACAGGCATAGGTTGGGATTCAGTAGCCTGCTGGAAAAGTAGTGCAAGGAGGAAGGAAAATGGGGGCAGAAGAAGAAAGTTAGCAGAAAGAAGGTAAATGTAGTGTGGGAGGCAGGAATCCGTATGCAGAAATATAAGATAGACAAAGGAAAGCATTAAAAAAGGAAAAAAAAAAGATAGAAAGAGGAAACAGAGACTGTGTAAAGAGGAAGAGGGAATATTTCAACTGTTTCTGGAATTTTTAAGAACTTTTCTTGCCAGTAGCAATTCTGTCTCACTGCTGCAACTTTTCCTCCATCTGGTCTCAGTACAGGTGGCTTTCAAAGCTCCAAATACACAGAGATCAGTCCCATGAGGGGTAACCTCCCTGAACCTTCCCCTTCTTCTGTCTTTTCTCTTCTGGTGCACTGTTGTCGCATCTTTAAGTCTCCTCACTCACACCTCCTACTTATTTTCTGTTGTTTCAGCAGAAAACCCTTCTTTGTTGACCTTCTCCTTTTTTCTTTCCTTCTCTATTTTTCCCTGGTTAAGCCGTAATATAACAGCAGGTATATTTGAAGTAGATCTGTAGAGTGATTTTAATAAGGCGGCTCATTTTGTAAACTTCTGCATAAATTATTCCTTAATAAGACTGTGAAGCAACAAGTTTAGAGAAATGGGTCTTTATTTGGAGCAGGGCAGTTATAGAAGAACTGATCAGATTTGTGTCGTTTTGAGGAGTTTCAGGCCTAATCTACTGATTTTAAATTAGACCTATTTGTTTTTTACCCAAGGAATAAAAAAAATAATAAAAAAAAAAAGTTGTAGGGCAGGTTTCTTTTCACATGTAGAGGTATTAAAATGAACATATAAAGCTATACATAAAGGTATAAATCCCTAAATATTACATCTAAGTTTGCATGTTAACAAACTGGAAATGATAATAAAAAACAATGTTTTCCAGTTCCAAATCCAATAATCACAAAATAGTCAATAAAGAGGAAAAAATGGTCAATGAACTCTCCTAGACAACTGAGTGATGCGCCTCTGGTTTTTATTTAATATTGTGTTTAGACCATTTCATCTAAGGAAAAAAAGGTTAAATAAGCAAAACAGTACAGTGATGGAGTCTCATTCTAAATATTAAATTGTCAAAATTATGTTGAATGAAACAGATTACTACTTTACTTCTTTAACAGTCATTTACTAAGGTTTCCTAATAATCCACCTCAAAGAGGTTTGTTCCTGTGAGAATCCAAGGAAGCTGAAATTCTTATTATCATGTTCTAATTTCTTAACTATTTTTCAACATAATATAATTCATTAAAGCATGGTGCATATTTCAACTAAGGCACTAAAAATAATTGAAATTTGACTTACTAACACAAAGAAATTAAACAAAAATGTTAAAAAAAGGTGACATTTTGCACCATGTACTACTTTCTGGTTTCTCTGTTAAAAAGAAGAAGAAAAGACCTAAATCCCTTTTGTATACATTCTGTGAGGGCAGAGGTCCAGCTGCAGATCCCACTTCTTGCCACAGTAAAAAAATAAAAGAAACAAAATAAAAAAACCTACTACTTCAGTGTTGAAATGCCATTGAAGTACATATATGTGGTGTGTGACACACCAAACATTTAGCGTTTTTTTGCATAATCTGTCAAAGCTGTTTTCTTTTGGTGGTTTGCCATTTTACAGGCAGATGATGAGATTTGTGCTTTGACACCTAAAACTACTCCCTGTTGTTTGGAACTTATTAAACCAGTTAAACATTTGAAAACAAATCATAAAAAAAACTATTGCAAAATATTATTTGTCTTAAAACAAAATCCTTAGCACTGCAGACATTCGTCTCAACAACCTCAACTCACGCGCTTCTCTAAACCGTTTTCCCAGAAAAAAAACAACAAAAAAAACAAAGAAAAACCCTGCTTCCGATAAATGGTTTAAACTCTTTGGGCACAACAAGTCTTGTCTATATAAGTCTCCATGAGAAGGATGAGGGAATTATTATTTATGTTTATTTCTGTCTTTTTTCATTAGTTGGTAACAAAGATCCTCTGCTTGCTGCTTGTTTGCTTTTACAAAATCTAAATATTTATTAAAAGTCCCGTCTTGTTTTTGCATCATGCATCTCTGGACATACAATGTTTTATTGCCCATCGGCGCACAAAAACTCAAGCACAAACTCCCACACAAACTGGTTCATTTAAACACACGTACAAATTCCTACACTGGCGAACTTTTAAAAGTTTGTCAACTGGGTTTTACAACATTAAATCTGTTTGCTTTTTGTATTTTTTCACAATTTGCAATTATCATCACGTGAGTATTTAAGACACAGCTGTCCATATAAAAAGAAAAATCCTCCACAGTGGAAATAATATGTTAGAATACTAGTGTGCTGATTTTTAATCATTGGCCATTCATTCCTAAACAGACATTTCTAGCATTTAACTTCTCCATTTTTTTGTCCTATATAATCGATTCAACAGATCAGGACATGTAAAGACAAAAAAAAAAAAAGACAATTGAACCAACTGTGGATGTTTTGGTTCCTGTATGTTTGAAATACTTGTTAGGAGTTTAAACAGATTAATGTGAGTTTGAGATAAATACTTACGGTTTTGGAATCTGAACCTGTTCATGCAGATTTGCTCTTGAAGTTTTTATACACAATGACATCTAATATATATTAAACCAAAAGCATTGAATACATCCAACATTATTGCAATTAATTAAAGATTCCTGACAGTTCTTAGCAAAAAGGGTCTGAAACTGATGACATAATCTGCCATATTGTTTAGCTTAACCTAAAATAAATTCAAATAAATTCTGCTGCCAAATCTTTACTTAGTTATTAAGTTATTAATGATGAGCAAGCAGCATGACTTGGAAGGAAGAAAATGTCATCCAGCTTGTCTTATGAAAATCAGAGCCAGAAGGAAACACAAGGAGAACTGGTTTGACTTGTTGCTCTCTCTGTGCTTTTGATTCTTGGAAAATAAAATGAAAAAATCTCTCAAGCTTAAATCAGTTTAACATTTTTTAATGGATTGCAACTGAGCAGGTTTATTTAAAGTTAAACATAAAGTTTCCACTCTCACCTATATATTATCCTCTCTACCTCATCTTAAGTTTCCTTCATATACCTTTTTTTTGTTTGAGTAATTTCTACAGTTACTTTTGCTTTTCCAAGGTTCAGATAACTCTTTAAGTTTGCCCAAAGTTTCTAGTTCGTTTTGTTCTAATGGAAAGCTTTCCACTGTCACAGAGACATTTAATTTAAACTTGAGTTTGAAATTTTACTTTCACCTGGATTGAATTTTTACCTAAGAGTTTAGTACAGTTTGTGAAATGTGTATGTTTATGCTGATTTTTACTATTAAAAGCCATGGGAGAACACCTACTTTGCTATTACCCACACTACTTTTGCATAGCAAAAGGTCACATGTGCATGTGCCCATACAGACTATTTAACCGTCTATTAGATGCCATGTCTGGCCCCTACGTTTGTGAATAAAGGACTAGCCCTTTAATTTGTCCAACAAGAAAGTGATGATAGTGACCAACTATAGACGAGGGAGCCATTTTCCATGTTCACTGGGATGGTTTGTTGGAGAGCATTGTACAACCTAGGCAGATATGACACAGAAAAAATATGAATAATGTAAACTTTACAGCCACAGATGACTTTATCTAGCAAGTAAAAGCTGGGAGTAGGAGAACAGTGAAAGAAGGGGTACAATGTCATTCTACAATCCCCCGTTTGACACTACAAGGGAGACTTTAGTCAGTCTAAATAATCTATGCTGTTCCATTAAATTTGCAGACAAGCTTCCCTAGTCTGTCTCTTAGCTGAGAAAGAGCCAAGAGTTGTAAGACATTCAGATATGGAGGTTTGTTGGCGGAGTAGTATAAAACTTGGGAAGGTGGGATACACAATTATATTGATCCATTTTTGAAAGAGAGGTCATCATGAGGACAGAAATAAAAAAGTAAATGTGCATCAACAGCTTTAAATGACAACTATCTGCAACGCAACCAAAATCACGCTTTTTTTCTTCCATCCCTGAAAACTAGTAGTGTGTGTGTGCGGGGGAAGCCACCAGTGTGACGGGGATTGTTGCACTAACAGCAGTATCGACTTGTTTCTCCAGCTACATTTGCTTAGTGCTCTGGAGGCCCGATCAATAGACTCTGAGCTCTGAAGACCTGCTAATCAGGGCTTGTATCCTTGCAGGGTCAATCTTTTGCTGAAACAAAAAAACAAAACAAAAGTAAAACAACAACAAAAAAAAAAAAAAAATAAGCACAAAGTGAAGTAATAAAAAAATGGAAAATTAAGGTCAAAATAGCATGAAAAAAGAAACAAACTTTAAGGTGGAGATGATGACAGCTGGAGTTTATCGACAAAGATTTTCCTTCTCTTTGTTTAAGAAGTAAACTGGTGTGGCCTGCTATCTTTCCATCTCAGCTACAGCGTGGGCGTAAAGCGCCATGAGAGATGTAGATTGCTGCTTCACCTCTGCTTTTCCTGTGAACCATGGTTCAAAAGTCAAGGGGCATCTGGGTTGCTTTGGGACATTTGGAAATAAAAGAGGCAAATCATATTTGCAAAATCCAGTTGTGATATCTCATGAGGATGCAAAGAGCTCGACTCACATATATAGGAGGAAGAAGTTCATTTGGAGCAAGTTAGCATTAGTATTCATGCAGGAATTCAAAGGTAGCTCTTTTGAGACAACTGTCTCTAAAGCAGTAAATGACAGAGTCGCATGTGTTCACAAGTTGGTTGAAAGTGATGATGTTAAGGGAACTCTGAAGTTTTAAACTAGTTTTTGTGATTACAGAACCAAGTTTTATGTGAGGAAGTATCATCCGATCAGACTGTTACAAGGATTCCTGTTTTTATGCTTCCACTTACAGTAAATCTTATTTTCTCTCTCACCAGGATGTGTTAAAGTTTTGAAAGTTTTACAGAACAAATATTGCCTTCTGTTTACAAGACTGTCTTCAATTATTAAAAACACTGTTCAAGACGTGTTCTAATGCCTTAAAATCAATAGTTTGGGAGATTTGGTGACCTGTAGTTCTTCTAGTAAGCATTGAACTCATATACTACCATCTTCATTGTATCTTGTGGCAAGATAACTTAAATCCTTGTCTATCCGTTTCAATCAAAGTTCAACTTATAACCTTTTTAACAGCTGGTCTGAAGGAAGCTAGATGAGCACTGATTTTCTTTAAATTATTTCCTGACTTTATTATTTATTTTATATTTATTAACGTGTTGTCTTGTATTTCCAACTTTAAAGGGCATTTAGAAGCATTTAGCCTCTGTGTCTTTCCATTTTCTTTATCCAAAGGAAACACAAAGTCATGGATCACTTAATAAAGGTTTCTAAACACTGGACCTTGAAAATAACAGTGAACAAAAAAATCATCCAGTAAAATTTTGCTGATAGTGATTCAGGTTGTCAATAATTGTGGAACGAGTACTTTCAATGAAGGCAATAGTCTTAAAGCCCTAGTGTTTAAGATTTACTCCCATCTAGTGGTGCGCTAACTGAATTACACACGACTGTAAGCGGATATAAACTATTACAGAAGTGTCAGAGAGTGACATTGTCAAATGTGACAATATTAACATCCTGCAAGACTAAGTGAATAAATCTGTCTTTTTATTGATGCAATTAACTTAATTAACAAGCTAAGCGATCTTAGTTTGTTTCATAATAGCTTTATTTCAGCTCATTTACCAAAGAAGGTGGGCAAAGTATTGTTTAGACATAATTATTATCGAAGTTTCAACTCTAGTGATTTAATTACAATGAGAAACTGGTTTATTCTTTCTGACCAGAGGGAAGATTTAAACACCCACCTGCTTGACAAATTAGCTACTAAAAATGATCGAACATGTGAAAAAAACATCTGAAAGAAGCGTACGGTAGCTTGTTGTAAAGACTAACAGCAAACTGATAAATGTTAGCGATGGAGCTCTTCTAGCGTACGCTAACATATAAACTAATCATCTCTGCTGGGAGAACAGAGTAGGTGATGGACGACACTTTCCTGTTTCTAACAAAACAATAAACGCCAAAATAAATTTCATTGTTAATTGAATTTACTGTCCAGAATAGAGCCTGTAACCTTTAAAACCCCACCCCCTCACAAACTGTCTCATCTGGTAAACGCTACGGTGATGTAGACTCCCGGTTATTACTTCTTTTTCTTTCTTAGTTAGTTTCTCTTTCCTCTCGCTTTCAACAGAAACCAGTAAGTAGAATAATCTACAGCCATCTTTGCTAGTTTTATACTTTTATAACAACACAAATCGAATTATCTAACCAGCAACTGTATTTTGAGGAGGGTTAACATGCATAACATTCACACAGAACAAGAGGAACTGGACACGACTGTTAAAATATTTTATTTGATGTCCAATTATCTATGTGATTACAATGTTTCTGAACCTGACTGCGAGATGTACTTCAAGTCAAACAATCTCACTGCAGTCTTCTGCACATCATAAGCTCAGTATGGAATGCTATGGGAAATTCATGGGGGACCTATCCATAAAATTTTAATGATCTAGTTGAGCGAAGTCAGTTTTCTTGCAGGTTTTTTTCCCCCATGATATCTATGGTCATGGCCAGTATGAGAGAGTTTCCACAAAGAAAAAAAAACCCTATACATACAAATGGAGAAAGAGAAAAGAAGACAAAGGGTAGGAAAAGGCAATGAAGATATGTGTATGTGTCAGATATTTTCCTTTAAGGGCCAGCTTCTGCAAACAGGGTTTTCATACATGAGTCCCTAGGAGTCAAAGCAAACTTGTACACTTTGTCATTTTTCCTTCTCATTTCCGACATTGTTCTGATGGACTGACAGTTGGCAAACTGGGATTAATTTATCCAGAGACAAAAAAATATCATAGGATCAGGGTTTCTTACTGACACGTTCTTTACGTTTTAATAAAAATCGCAAAAACAAAAAAGAGAGATTATGTTTCATTTATTGATTTTAAAAGTGAAAGATATATTTTGTGGAAAATGAACAAAAAGAAAGACAAAATAATAATAGTTAAAATTTTTAACCCTCCATCTCCTCCTAAACCCTCAAACCAACCACAGTGCAAAAGTGCTAATGCAAGGTCAGCACCCTTCCCTTTGGCCTGGCTGACCAACAGATAGTCTCATAATGGCCTCCCTTCTACACTTCTCGCCGTGCAACCAATGGATCCCTCATCCTGCTTTTGGCCTACTGTTTCCTCACTATACCGGGGGTTTTATGGAGCGGCGCTGCTTCGATACATTAAAACTGCTGCCCCATGATCAAACAAGCAAATACCTCCCGGGTCAGCAAAGGGCTGCCCCACGTCAGTTAACAATGCAGCATTTAAACATCAGTCGTATGCAAAGTGGACGATTCACAGGGGAGGAGATGTGCGGCAGGAGAAAGCGGGGAAGCAAGGTCTGGACTGGAGAGATAATGAGCGCAGGAGCCGACAGGAGGACATCAACAGCTATTTAACAGCACTGTGTCAGCACCTACACAGCTTTATGATAAAAATACAATGCTGCGAGGCTGCATCAATATTATAACAGGGATGAACTAATCATTGCACATTTTTTTATCTTTGTTAAAATGCAGACACTAAATTGCTTGTACTTGATTCTGGCTTAAGCTATGTATTTTGTGTTATGTAAACTATACTAGTGCAAACATTTTTTACATTTTGACGAATTGGAAGTTAATCTAAATCTATAATAAGCCATTGTAACAGAATACAAAACTTTTTACCTTTATCGTAAATACAGGAACCGTTTTAGGGAGGAGGGAAAGTATTAAATATTTTTGACAGACCTAGTAGATGTTTATTTTACATACTTATGGTATTCTGTTGGCAGACTTAAAGTCTACACAGGGCTGCAAAGATGTAAGGCCATACTGAAAACGTACAAGCATGGGTCAAGTTTACACAGCAGCACTTCCTCAGACCTATGTCTGAGGATGAGTGGCCAGCACAGTTTGCAGGGATACTAATGTACATGTTTGCTTTAACATTTTTGACAAGAATATGATGCATCTTATAAATTCTGTAGAACTCTTTAATCATCCAGCAAAAGGGAACAGAAGTGTTTTTTTCTTTTTTTTCTCAGCTGTCTCCCTCTGCCTACTGCTTGGTTAACCGGCTGACCTGCTGTCAAAGGAGCCTTTGTGAGTGTGTACTGGCGGTAGGCCAATCAGATCTTCTGGCTTGTCTGTCTCAAGGAGGAAAATGGCGCCCCTGGTATGCCATCAGCAGCAGAAATGTGCAGACTGTCTGACTTCTGAGGCAGCTATTGCTTGCTGTGGCCCTTTCAAAAGTATGCCGCAGGTAGTACCTGTTTGGCCCACAGCCAAAGGGACTCGATCTGCAAAAGCTGCTGGTTGTTTATCTGTTTATTCACTTACTCTTTGCGTACACGGGCATTTTAAAAACGTTTTTTTACTGGTTGATATCAACTTCCACAGGTTCCCCTCTGAACTACACAAGCACAACATGGGATAAAAAACTGTTCAAGTAGTTTAAACACCACAAACATGGCTTGAAAATACAAGAAAAATGTGCTTATCCAACTAGGATTAAAACTTTAGCATGACTCTGTCTATCAATTTATCTCAGATCTAACAATCACTGATAACGAGGCTAGAAATTCATATACTAATAAATCCAAACATATCAAGAGAAAGTTCAGCGTAAGTAAAAATGTTGTATTAAAAGTTGCAGCTTTTATTTTCAACTTTAAATGGTACCAAATGTATAAGAACATTGCTGTAATTATTTTATACCTTCATTATACTCTTGAAAGAGCCAATGAGAATCTGCCTTCATGTTTCTGGTATGGATCAGCAGGTTTTTATTTGACTTTTCCTGGTATTTTAAGAGCTGTACTCCAACATGTTTCCTAAGGTCTTTGGAAGAGCAGGTCCACAGGATCATAGATTCTCTAGATTACTTCTACTTAGGCAGGGATTCCTTTTTTCTGAGAAAATAAAACAAAAAAGCATTTTTTGTAAACTTACTTCCAAAAGTACAAGCTTATATTTTTAATGAATACTTGGGATTCATAAAATCAATTTTTGCTGCAGAAAATAGAGGTTAACTAGGACATGAATCTGAAATTGTTTGTCGCAGTTTGTTCTTCAAAAAGCGTTTAAGTTTTGCACTTAATGCACATTTGATAACATTTGTTAACTTGTTTTCATTGCTTGACTACTGAAGATTATATTTTAGTCTAATTTAGTGCAAAATTATTACAATAAAGGATCAATAACACAAATGTGAGAAAAGCTGTAAATTGTATGATAACAAAATGTCCCAAAAGAAAAAAGAAATCAATCACAAAAATAAAACCAGCTGTGAGCGCAGAAACAACACTTTTCTCACTGTATCGCTGTGCATTCCTGTTCATATTTACTGTGTAAAACCTGCCAAAGACAAATACAACTGCACAACAAAGTGCCACTTGTGACACATCATCCAAGGAAGCAAATGTTCAGGCTCTTGCTTCAGAAACAAACTTCTGACAGCAGAGGATGATGAAACAGAGTCGATCTCAAATTATTCCTGCACTCCTCAGAATCTGCTAAACCTGCAACAGCCTGGAGCATGCCCCTCACCCTGACACTGACAGAAAGATGGAAGGAAAGTAGGGAAAGGGAAATGAAAATAGTTTTCATGAGTTGACGTCATAAGGTTTTAGTTTTTAACACGATTTAAGACTGTTTTCTTCACAGTGAAAACATGAGACCTCTCTGCTGTTTACCTTCTGTTCTGGGAATTATATCAGCAGTTCAACAAATGTGTATAAATCTGAAGTCCAACTTTATACACACGTGTGTAGTGTACTTCATATGATCACTATCACACCGATGCACTCAGGAAACTGGAAATCTCTTGTTTAGGCCCAAACGCAAACACAGTCTATTTATGTCACTGAGCTTGATGGGGATATTTAGGAGAGAAGAGTCAGTTAGAAACAGTTATAAAACAGAAAAGAAGTGGGGGAAAAAAAAAAAAAGAGGATGCTATCCCTTGGTAACTGTCACATCTTCCAGATTTGCCCTTCCTGCGATAAATCTTAATAAGTTACCTGTTATCAAGACCTGTTATCAAGAAGTGGGCCAGTCTTAAATTGGTATTCTGTCAAGAATTCAAGCTGATGTGGAAAAAAACAGTACGATTATTTGAATAATCGTTTTATAAATTTGAATGGGTCCAAAATATTTAAATATGTATTTATTGTTAAGATATCAATTTAAGTGCTAAAGGATTCTGCGCTGATAGGGATAGAAGGCTGAAATCATGTGGGATGGAGCTCAGGCATGGACCGATTCTTGTAATTCTGTGACAGCTGAGAAATCGTTTTTTCTCAATGTTACTTTTCTCAGATTACATCCAAAAACCAAAAGAAAAGAAACAAAACAAGGGTGAAACTCTGTTATGCCTCGTGGCATTGGTGTAGAAAAAAGGAAGCAAATGGGCTCAGAAAGGACACAGGGTGTCGCTTTTCTTCCAGACAGGTATGTTTATTAATGTTAGGCAAAAGTTAACATCAGCATTATGTGATTTTTCCAAACAAAGAGCAGTTGAGCACGAATGCACAAATTACTAGAGAAGTTAAACTTTTAGCTATCACTGTTAATTTTTTTTTAATTAAATGGAAAGACAACAGTTAGGATTTTGTGTTTTTTTTCCAACATAAGAATACAAAAAGATTTGTAAACATTTGTAAGGCATCTGGACACCACACTCCCAAAGACGTATCTATAGTTATGATCAGCAAATGAAAATCTATCTTCCAAAAAGTGAACATTTCTGTTTATATTGTCCTTCTACATGTTTAAGTGTTAAATAAAACAGGTAGTTAGGTTTGATCTGTGTTATGAAAAGGAAATTCTTCTATTTTGTTGAGATGTATTTGTACACAGAGATAACCTGAGAGATTTTACAGTATTAGTAGATTTCCTTACGCAAAAGGTTTTAAATATTCGTGTTTATGTAACTTAGAGATATGGGATAAAATTGGAATACAAAGGTCAAAGCTCTGCAAAATCCGTGACTGAAAATGGACCAAAATTTTCTAAACGCTGCATCTCTGGTCTTGTGTTTTACTAAACTCGGCTCATGAAGTAGGTTAAAACTTGAAACACACCCACTTGGAGCAGAAATAACCCTAAGATGCTAGAACGAGAGCACGGAGCTTACAAAGGTGAACAAGAGCTTATGGAGGAACAAAAGCTTGTAAAGAAAGATGGATCTGACAGTGGAGAAAAGTTGAAAAAAATAGCTTGATTTATAAAGATGTTTAATGAAGAGATCCCTTCCTTGTCAAGTTTTCCTGTGACTATGCCACTCTGTTCCTCAGGCAGATTGCACTGGTTATTCTATTTTTGTCTGCAGGCCAATGTGGTGTGTAAAATGAGAGGGAATGATATGTTTTGGGAAATCTAATTTGAGGCCTGTGTTTGTTTTTTCAGGCTTATTTTGCAACCAAGAGGCTAACTCTAAAGTAGAATGACGGCCTCTTTTTCCTTACTTTCACAACAATGTCCAGCACCAACATTGAATATAAGCCTGCATGCAGAGCTTAAGCAAAGGTATTATTCTGACATCCGCTGCCTTTTTTACAGAGTCTCTGAGTTTTAACTACAGGCAGTTAATTGGAAGGGTTTTCGTCACAGGAGCATATGCCTACATATAGATACATTTTAAAAACAAAAATGTTAGCAGTCATGCTTTGGCAGCTAATTGCGACATGCTCCCTGTGGGAGGAGAGGAGGGTCCTCTGTCGATAATTAATCCTTGTTTAAAAGAGTAAATGACATTCATTAGTGGGGAATCGAGCCAAGTGCCACTATTTACATGGCAATAATCTTGAGCATGCTGGTGGCAGTCTTTTAATGTTACAGAAATAACTCTGGGACAGGGGATGAGTACAGTTGCTTTCCTTCCCTTTTTTTCCCTGTGTCTTCGCATGCAGGAACAATTAAGCTCAGGCGAACAGATGGGGACGCCTCTGAGTGCGAAAGCTCCTCTTCATCTAATTCCTATCTCATTCCCTCATCCACACAGGCTCAGGCATGAGACAACTCTCACAGCCAAAATATAGACTAATACACAAGCCCTCTTCAAAAAATATACACAAACACACAAGATAAACTTACTTTTAACTGAGCAAACTTCAGTGTTCAAGATAAAGGAAAAGCTTTTAAAGAGGCTAAACACAGACTTTAAAAAGGGGCAGATTTGAAAAAGAAAAGACTATCTGAGAAAAAAGACAATTATATCAATGCTAATGATAAAGTAATTAAGATAACAGGCTAAATTTCCTAAAAGAAATGGTTTCCTCTTAAATTATTCCACATATACTCTCTCGGATGCTATTATTAGAACCCAATAATAAAAGTATACCTCAGTTTACATGAACATCTTTAAAAGTATTCCTAAAATTTCTGAAATAAAACAAATTTCTTCATTATTATTATTATTATAGGTTATATATAATGTTATAATGTTATGAGAGTGAACTTCGGGGTTACATTAGCAGATAGCAACATTCACTCACATATATCAGAATGAACAAAATTAAGTCAACTTCACTGTAATGATTTTCTAATGCACTGATATTCATATATACAAATATTTTGGAGTCAACTCAGCTAAACCTTGTAAAATGATCAAAATGTAGCATAATGGCCTATTTGTTTCACAACCTCAAACTTTCTCACAATGGCTCTGTTGTTTGAGTCATGTACTGTACTGTCAGCGATGAAGACAGGACAGGAATGGAAAGAGGGAAAGACATGACTATAGAGAATAAAAGCCAGTGTTGGTCACACAACAATAATGACGGGTTGCCAAGCTAGAGATGGGGGCGGGAGTTGTGAAGTTTATTATCTAAACAGTATAATCAGCTTTTGTTTCTTTGATCAAAGACTAAACAGGAGCCTTGGCCTTTGAGGTGCAATATGAATTGTGGTCACTAGAGGCTGGATGTTTAAAGGAAAGTTTGACTCTAACACACTTTATAGCAAATTTAAATTTACAGCATTAGATTTTTATAGGCATCCGTAAATAAATTGTAATTTACAAAAAAATCAGCAAGGCCTAAGAAATAAATTTCCTGGGTTTCTGCAGCTTGGTTGACAATTTCAGTAAATTTTAGTAACACTGTTACTGTCTCAGATATTTACTATTTTTATAATGATGTAATCTATTTAAGTGGGTAAATTCACAAAGAGCAAGTCTTATAGATGTGATTTTTTTCACTGCATATTTCTTTCAAAAACCTCTAAGCCAGTAGTTTTAATTTTTCCTTTTTAGACTAAAATTTGCAGTGAGAACAACCTGCTAAAATGTAGAAGCTTTTATTTGTTTTATGTCACTTCCTTATACAACCTCCAGTAGTCACATTTAAGTTAATAATTTTGAGTATAAAAAGGTGGACATTTTGTTACAGTTTTCTGGCGGTCTGAAGAAATATGCTATTTTTGCTTTAGACTTTAAAGTCATGATTGAATTTTGTTTGAAATGTTTGGATTTATGACCTCTAATGGAACAAAGAGTGCAGGTACTTATTAAGCCATAAGCTCCTTTGGTTACCAGATAAATAACAGAAGAATTAGTTTACAATGGGATGATATTTGTTTTCCACTATATCTAAGCACGGGATTACTTTAAAAAAAAGTTTGATTTTAAAAGAGTGTTGAACATTACTTGAAGAAATATTCAGCCAAGAAACGGTGAGGCTTAAAGTTGGCAATCTGGCTGTGGAAAACCAAACCAGTAATTTGATATAAACTAGTAAATAAAATGTTGTTGTGCAAGTCCAACCTATGGTAGAAAAAGTCCCTCTTTATCTTAAGAATAGATCACACTGCTTGAGTCATACTCTGCAAGCTCTGACGCGATATTTTTTTCCACTTTAAATTGCCTGCAGCATGTATATAAAGGCTTCTACAACACATAGGCTGAACGGATCCCCATCTGTGCAGAACTGAGCCGCAATTTTCACCTGTCTCAGTTTCCCACTAATTAAAAAAATGTCCTACATTAAAAAATATCAAATTCTGAAAAGTGAAAAAAACACAAAAAAAAACAAAAACAAAACAGATAAAATATTACATATAAATTTAATGGAAACCACATTAAATAAAGGGAAAAATGCAGCCAAAGACTGGTGAGGAAGTGAAAAGTGACTCTTACAGTGCTTTATTTGAGATATGCCAAAGTTATTTTTCTTTCAATTTGATAAAGACGGTAAAGAGATCAGCCACAAGTGTCCAACATTGTCCCTAGTTGTTTTTTTTCTCTTTTACCTCAAAGAGGATTTTACTTTGTGTTTTTGTTTCCTGAGCTTCTGTCATTGGTAACGTTGACTGTTTATTTAAGGGTTTTATTGATCTATTATGTTCGTGTTTATCCCACTTACGATATATGTGCTGTGCTTCCAAACAGGGCAAAACCTTGCTAGTTCACCTTGCGTTTCTTACTTTTGATTTTCCCCTAAGGAGGTCTTTTACTTTTCCACTGTGCCTCCCTTCCTGTCAGACTTGTGACATTTTCCATTAGAATAGACGCAAAATCTTGTCTGGTGTGTACAGGCCTTAAGATCAATGAACATACTCAAATACTTTGTTAATATTTTGAAGGAGTCAAGTTTAGTTCAATCTGCAGCCTCATTGGAGAAAAAGCGTTTTTACTGACCCGGTAAATATAGGGATTCTCCCTCATTTGTCCAATAATAGGCAACAGGTCACACACGAGAAAACGAACACACCTGTTTTTGTTCAACCTGTTACTGATCTTTCTGCTAACTACAATGATAAGGTATCAGTCCTTGGGGAACCAGTCTGAGACAAAAACAGAGGCAGAGGCAGCACAAATAAAAGAGTCACAGTTTCAGCGTGCCTTCAGCCTCCTCTATGGGGATCTTCTCTGCTCCCTCTGGCCATGCTGGTAGACGGGGAGGGTTCCATCAGTCTTGTTTCTCTCCTTTATCCAAAATATTAGGTAACATTTTCTCGTGTTTGGTGACACCAAGATAGCACCCTGATTCCCATAACAACTCCTCCTGCAAAATATTTGATTACAATCCACAAACAATAGACCCTGTCACAGACAATCACAAGCATTTCTTCATCTTTGCCACCCTAAACCACTAAATACTAATTTGACCTTATACTAATGATAGTAAATAAAAAGGGAAAAGCCAGGGTAAATGCCACATTAGTGACAAAAATTATGAGTTTATAATCCATATTTTGAAATTATAAAACAAATAATACTCATTCATCTTATCCCTAAGATTAACAGCCTTTGCAGATTTAAAAAGGCTAGAATTTGAAGAAAAATAATGAAATCTGAGGTGTAGGTCAGACCAGTTTGTGCATTCAGCTGGCCATTTCCTCCATCCCTCTTCCTTCAACCACTCCTCAAAAATTCTAATCGATCTGCTTACCTCCGGAGATCAAAGGTTTGCACGGCTGTTGTACACTTAGCCTGGGCTGAGTCCTCCCACATTATGTCTAAATATTAATGATAATAAAGTCTCACACCCATCCCTGTGTCAGGCAATTACAGCCAACATCGATCCTCAACTCTCTGCTCCAATTAGAACTCACCTCTCGTAATGCGTCTCAGCACATCAAAGGATAAGAGCCATTGATCCACTCCTGGATCTTAACATTTACTGTTCGAAGATGAAGAAAGATGTGATGTAGCAGAGTGGGGGGGGGGGGAAGAATACTCTGACCAGAGGAGCAGAGAAGAGCGCAAAGCAAGTCAGTAAAAGGAAGTGTAAAAACTCTGAGGGTAGGTTGTAGCAGCAGACTCGGCATATCTAATTTTCCAGCTGTTCTGAAATTAGCCTTGAAAATAATCTTGAAAACAAGACTCCTTCATTTAAGGATGCTGTATTCATACAACACCACGATAGGATGGACATCAAAAATAGCATGTAAGAAAGATGAAAATATTTGATATCATGATTTAAGTCTATTCAGAAGAAACCATCAAAATCGGTTGACATTTCCTTTTAAGATTGATCAATCTCCTTTAGCTGGTCGGTTGGATTTTAAGGGTGAACCGAAACGAAGCGTCTTTCTCAAAACATTAACCTGTTTCTTAAAAGGGGCGAGATGTCAAAGGTGAATGATCCAATCCTATTTCTACTGAAAGATTTCTCAAGTCATTATATGGTTCAAGCCTGAGTCTTTGTCATTTAAAAATTCTGAAACTCAAAAAAAATGTTAAAAAGTACTTTAAATGAGCCAAAACAACAGTCATCAGACAATTAGTTTAGCTGATGATACGTTTGTAAAATCTTACATGAGTGAAAGAGGTAGAGCTCTTGGTAATGTGTAGCCTTTGAATTTGCTTTAATTCTCTGACAGTATCAAACATCTTCCATGCTGCCAATATTCTACCTATAAATGCATGAACAGAGAAGATCAACCTTGTACAGATGGAGATGTAAGCCTCGTTGAAGGAAGAGTTCAGAGACTGAGCACACAGAGAGCTCAAATAGGTCATTTCTAGGTCAGATCATCTGGGTTTTAGACAGTGGTTGTAATTAATGTTTGTTTTAACCCTTATTATGAGCTCAGTTACATGACCTTGGAGCACAGCTATTTATCATTTAGCATTTTCCACTTTCCACTAATATATGTTTTGCTTCAATGATTGACTTTGGGTCTGCATTAATAGGACTGGTTCTGAAGTTTAGTACCTGCAGATATCCACACACTAGTCTAATACAATTCTTAAGGGAGAAGGTGTTTGTCTTGTGATGAAATGTTCCTCAGTTAACCATTTTGCACTGAACAATAGAAAGTTTACAATAGAAATAGCTAGTGAATCGGATTTAAGGACATCAAATTAATTTGAAGTAGTTGATATCTGTATCTTAGCCGACAAGTTAATGGAGTCCATGAAATACAGTCTTAGTGCCTAAGGATGAAAGCAGCAAAGGGGTCATCCTTTGGAGTTTATAAAAGTATAAGAGCACAATACATTTAAATTAAATTCTGACCAAAAACATCATTATTGTCTGTGCAGAAATATGATGACTTATTTTAAGTCAATCATGTTAAGTTTTCAGTGAGAGTGGAAAAAACGCCTGTATCTTCACCTACACCTTTGTCTTTGAGATATTTATCTCTCACATAAGAGCTTTCTGACTTTGGAACATATAGAAAGTGAAATTTGTGCTTCCTTATACATGTTATAGATGCAAAAAAAAAACAACAAAAAGGAAATTCAACAGCACAAAAGACAGACACACTTTGCAGAATCTATTCTACTGAGTCCATAGACAGCAACAAGTCACCATTAAACAAGGGACATTCCTTACACAAATGAAGCTACACAATCCCACCGTTGACACCATTATTTGACAGGCCCCGTTGTTATAGTGCTTCCCAGCTAGACTAATGGTACTGATAGTCTTGGCCTTGGTCACGACCTCACAGAGGCCTTTGTCACAGAGCTGCAAGAAGGCTTGTCCATCGCTCGGGGCTACAATGATACTCTTCATAGCATCATAATACACCGACAGTCTCTGCAACTGGAATGCAACCCACTGGTTCGTATACCTACAATAAATTGGCTGTTGGATGCCACTTGAAGCTGAAAAAAAGTGATGTATCAAGTTGCACCAAATGAAAAAAACAATCAAAGAAAATGATACAATACCTAAGCTTACTTAATTTTTAACAGAGCCCTAATATTGATTGAAGTGAAGAAATATTCTTACTGGCAATCAGTGGCACAGACAGGATCTGTTGACTATCTGACCTATCATATTGACATATAGATAAAATGTATGGGCTTAAAGTATCAAAGTGCTATGAAAAGGCATTTTGCTACCTTTTTATACCTTTCTTTAATGTGCAATTGGGCAAATACATAAAATAAATTTTTGAAATGATTGTATTTATTCGAGAGAAAATAACTATCTATGCCAAACTTTACCAAGAAGACATTGTTAAATCATGAAATAACTATGACTAATCATATTCCTTAGAAAGAGGAGGTCAGTCTTACAAGCCATCACCTTGCCAGATTAGTGCCAGACCTGCAGTTAACAAATCTCTTAAACCGGTCTGACAACACAGCTCATGTTCAAATGTCTCAAAAGCAGACATCATGGCTCCGTCGAACGAAATCAAAGGGAAGAAACAATATCAACAATATTTCTCAGTCAGGAAAAGGGGAATAGGGCACTTTCTATGGCTTTGGGACTGCCATAAAGCATAGAAAAACTCATGAAAGGGGCAAAAAATTTAATTCTGGTGAAGTATCTAAACCATTACATTTGTTTGGTTATGTAAAGAGTTAATTATTCAACAATACAAAATCGACTAAGCAAACATTGTTCAAATGGAGGGTACCAAGGTCAAAACTACTACTGATTAAGAGAAAACATGGGCCTATCTTGGAGTTACCAATAACCATATTAATGACCCCCATTACATTTGGAAAAATGTGTGGATTAAACAGATAAAAACATAATTAAAATTTCTGCGTTATATTTGGTAGATTATTAATACAGCTTTTTAGACATATGTGACCAAAAATGGCAGTAGTTTTGTGGTGGTCTGGACCTTTGATAGAAGAGAGAACTTCTTTCACATCCAGAAAATCTTTAAAAGTCCATCAAAAGGAAAACAACAAAAAGGTAAACTTACTTCATAACAACACATAAGGTTTTTGCATTAAAAGAAAACAAGTTAGTTGGCTATTTTTAAGCACTCTTTTTATTTCCTTATACCATATTATGTATATAGTGCTTCACCATCATCACTGCCGTTATCATGGTGAATGTTCATTTTAATGTCTGTATAGGATCCTAACACCATAATGCACGACCATAGTAAATGAACAATGACTGGTTAGTGGTTCAAAAAGATTACAAATGTATGATTTTAAACTGCAAGTAAATATCAGCTCAAAGCAATCTCAATATTTACAGAAATGGATAAATCGGTATTAGAAGTCTGTAGGTTATTAAAAGTATCTCTTATATATGATATTTGCTTTCCTTTTCTAAACCACTAGTCTTAGCTATGGTAACCTATATGCTTTGATAACATGGTGATTTGCTTCAGTTCTTTACCTTGGTTGCTACAATGTAATTAAAGATTGGTAAATAAAACCAGTGTTTGGAAAGGCTTTATGTTCAGTTGTTTTCAAATGATCCCCAACGAGAACTTTTAGAAGGGATGAGTGTACGTCAATGTCTTGTTAAACAAAATGAGAGTCCTGGCCTAGAGACTCAGGGAAAAACAACCCCACAACAGAGCCTAAACATGAGCCAGGACAGAGGACAAATGAAACAGAAACAGCAGGAAAACATTTGTTGCTGGCTGGAATATCAAGCCCCTCACATGTGTGTGATACTCCATGATGTATTCAGGTCAGTTGAGGAGAACGAGGGTATTGGCTGGCTCCACAAACAGGCTGGGAAAATGACACTAGGATGCAAGGCCAAGACATCAATGTCCTCACAACTTCCCTGTAACAGTGAAGCAATGTTAGCATGGCGCCAACAGAATCTGGGGTAAGGGGTTTATGGTTTACACAATGGCTAACAGGATGTACACAAGTAACCTAGCAAACTTTAGAAAACAAACAAGATTGCTCTAAATGATGAACTGCTCTGGTCTTTAGAAATTATGGTAGATATATGGTCATAGTAAATATATTTGAAAGAACTGAAACTTTTGTTGAGTTTTGCATTTAACAGGCAAGAATAGCTTTAAAACTTTCAGTCTAAATCAACTTAAAGATAAGGGTAACATTTAGGGCAAAGGTTTTTGTGCAGAGAAACATTTGTTTGCCATATATTATTTTAATGAGATTTATTCAACTTTAATCTTAAATATACCCTGTACAACTTAAGTACCTGATGTTTGATAAATCTCAAACATGTGCTGCTTACACCCATTTTTTCGTTTTTGGGTGTATGTACACTTTATATGTAGTTCCCAAACAATATTTGATGAATGAGACCCCAGCAGTCTTCACTACTGCTTTTTTGATGGTGGGAAGGTGAAAAGTTTAGGCCAGAAATGGAGTTAAGTGTAAGAGGTTAAAAAAAAAGATACAATTTGATCTTGGCTATTTAAAGGAGAGAGAATCAAAGACAGCTACTCCTGGCAACTTAGGAGAAATATATTGTTTTTAAACTAAATAAATGTTATTCTTTTCAGAGGTTTTGAGAACTCATTTTAAAAAATGAGTTGTCATTAAGCCTCTGGAATTCCTAACACATTTTTCATCTTCAAAATAACAAACCATCTAATTTTTATAACCAAATAGGAAAAGTGCATATGTTAAAATATTGTTACTTACATTACCTACATTTGGATAGTTTTACTGGCCAAAAATATCCTATGTTTACCTATTGATATGAATTAAAGGATGTTTTAAGTGCTATGCTGTGTGCCTGGATCTTCATATTGAGGAAGATCACAATTGGTGTATGTTGACACCTTAGGTGCAAACTCTAATAACCAAAGAGATGTGAAGATTGTGAGCAAGGAAATTTCTGAAAATGGCAGCAGGCCTGATATAGCACTGAGGTATATAGCCAAAAGCTTCCATTCCTAAGTCACACCCTCCCTTCCCCTCGAGTATTTTCCCTGCAGGCCCCCTGATTGCCAGACTGCCTGGCTGTCCAGAAGAAGCCAGTCGTTGAGGCCAATGGGGCACCAAGTCTCTGCCAGCTGGGCCAGCACTTCACGGCCGAGCACCACTCACCAAACAAACAGAGCAATGGGCCACAAGCCACTGGCAACATGGAACCTGTCATTACCAGCAGTGCAATGCTGGTACACTCCCCAAAAACGCAAGCCAGACCAACAGCTTTAACATGTGATGCACTTGACTTTAACAAAATTCTCAGCCATTTTTGCCAACAGAGACATTCTAATAGAACTGTAGAGATCAGGACATTGACCCGTTTGTTTCTATTAACACCAATAAAATGCTGTTAGATTAATGTCAATAGTTTGGACTCTGTATCAATGCATATTTCAGAGGACAATAAAAAAATTTGAGACCAAAATTTAAAGAGTCAATACACAGTCCCCGGTTAAATAATGGAAAAAACAGGGGCTCAGCATATCTTGTCTTCCTGCTCTTTATTATGATATCTCTCGTCAGAGTTCAAATAGGTCAATCTGCCAAACTCCCAGAGCTGATATTTAAGAAATAATAGCTGAAGCCATTTTCAACTTTGTTCTTAAAGAGCCTATATAGCAAAACAAAAACCTTTTGATTAAGATAACATAAGCTAAAATGCACCAAGCATTTGATAGTTTTCATATATTGCTTTTTGAGCCCAAATATAGAATTCCTGCAACAGGTGCAATGAGAAGACTGAAAAAAACGTGTGTGTCATTTGTCACCAGTACCCCGGAACTACCAGAACGCTAGATGGCGAAATTAGAGGCAGTAACTGCAATGCCGCGTGGCAAAGTAAAAGCTTGGCCAAACAGATCTAAGGCAGCTCCAAGTTCTAGTGAATTCTCCCCAAAGCCTCAAAGCAGAAACATCAAGGAAAAAGAAAAGTAAAACTATTTCAATATAATAAATGAAGATACCTTTTTTGTTTAAACATTTTCAATGAAATGAACACAAATAAAACATAAAAACATTACTTCCAGGTAAGGTTCATCGTTGATGAGGCCCGAACTGAATCTGATCTCAAGCAGCCTTCTGAAATACAGCGGCTGTGATACAGATTAAGCCAGATTAATGTAGAATGTTGTTTGTACTTAGACTTTACAGACTAAAAATGGCATTGCTATCTCTAGTATCAATAATAGTAAGGAAGTGTATGCACACATCATTCAACTTTGCTACATCATTTGATTTTAATGCATTTGCAGCTTTTAACTCCCACTTCAATTAACACAAATGTTGTTGTATTCTGAACGCTATTCAAGTTTTATTCCTCTTAGAATCAAATATCTTTTTTGGGCTTTTTTACCCATCTTGGACTTTTCCCTATTATTTTGCAACTCTGCTGGAAATTCCACACTTGCTTGCCTTCACTGCTTTAGCATATTTACCAATTATGTAACATAAAACAAAAAACACCAAAACAAATACCATGGTATGACAGTCAGGTAGGATAATCAGATTTATTTTTTTAAACTGTTAATACAAAAGACATCTGAGCTACAACTACATTTAAAAAGTCATACAATGAGACCCTTTTAAATTTTTGAGGGTCATTAAACATCGTCAGATAACTCAAAAAGATTTATTATTTTTTCCCTCACAGCTGGTTTGGAGGGAACAAAGTTTTATTTATTAAAGTGATGAAAATAGGACTATTTACAGACCTATTATGATAGCAAAATCTGTAGTTAAACAGCCTTCCTAGTAGTTCACAGAAATGCAGAATAAAATAGATAAGAACATTTTGGGGTTTAGAGCTCAACAGGGATGTGGCACCAAATTGACTGTCAGGTTTTACCCAATAGTGTTCCTCTCTAGTAGCAGGCTTGATCCAGGCAATAGAAATGCTTTGGTAGAAAGATCTTTATCAGTTATGTCATACACTTTTGATCATACTACAGGATGCTTTAAGAAAATGAGTATGAGTTCAACATCCCTAAATATCTTTTGTTGTATCATAACAAGGTGCTTTCAACTTCCAGCCACATCCAGGGCTTGGTTTCTCTATAAATGAGCAGTCCTCGATTAAACCTTTGTCCAACATAATTCTTCAGTAATTTAACAAAAAGTTAATGAACTAATCATTGGGAAAGAAAATTACCCTGATTCTACAAAGAGGAGGTTTACCACATTCCATTCTGAATAGTTCATGCAAGAGTTGATTTAAAAAACAGTTTATTGAAATAACAATACACTTTTAAAATAATCTTTTTGTCTGTGTCCTGTTATCAGTAAACAGCAGTGAAATGGGAGCAGAGTTCAACATTCAACTAATGGATTTATATAAAAAAAGAGTTTTCAAGAACCTACATTAATAACAAGTTCCCCCACTAACAGATCGAGAACCAAATAATAGCTTGAGAATTAACTGAATGGGGAATTTTAAGTTAAACATTTCACTCGATTATCTTTGAGACAATATGTTTTTGCCAAATACAAAGAAATAACTAAAAAAATAGCAAAAATATCTTTATCTTAAAGTATTCTTGCTGTATTATCCAAGGCCTTCTCATAGTAACAACTGCTTTAGAAAATCTCGAATAAATGATGTTCAAACGACAATAGTGGCCTTGAATTCTTTCTTTTGCAATGATCTGAATTACTTTTCAGTTTTTGAATAGTAATTACATATTTAGGTCTCGGAAAGCTATCACGCTAGCGAGATCAACTGTTTATAACATCAGCATATATTTGAAGATCAATCTGCAAATGAAGAAAAGAAAATAGAAATCATCAACTCAGAAAGAAAACAAGAGTGCATGAATATTTTGAGTGGTTCTTTTAAAATGTCAGAAGGGAATGCCATCATTCACTTTCACAGAGAAGTAAAATCTGGTGAATAAAACAACAATGATGATGTGAATCAATAACAAAAAGGCAATGCTTCCCTCTTCGATTCAGTTATTCCTCCCTTTTGCAGTATTTTTTTAATCTGTGACACTTCTGTCAGGAATGAATCACTCCTATTTTCATATGACAATAGAAAGAATTCAAACAAGATTGAGATTGAATTTGAAGATTGGATTTTGGCAAATAAGATATTTTGAAAGCAGTTTTCTTTAGTATTTGTTAAATAAGAACTCTTGTGTTTTAGGCGTTGTGGAATGCCCTTCACAACACTCCCAAACCAACATGAGAGATGGGTGGATCTGGCCTTTTGCCTTCCATGCTTTGGTATTGAAAGACAAAAATACAATAGAAATTCTATTTTAGTGTTTTGTATAAAAGCACTCAAGGTTAGGAGCTATTTTGCTTAGAAAAGGGACCAATGTGATGTTAAAGTATTTTGACGGGAGATGTTGCTGTCTACAAATGCCTTTCTTATCAACCTTTAAACTTTTTTAAAGAAAAAAAATGTGATTCTGTTTTTATTGTTTTGCCCTGATGTGAAAAAGGAGATCTTTTAAGCCATCATCAACATGGAAACAATGTTCTGCTTTTGTTTTATTGCACCATCCTGGAGGGCTGTTAGGATGAGAAACAGACATACGGAGGCACAGTAAATGATTGATGAGCTAGAAGAAAATATTAAGACAAGTAAAAAGTTGATCTTTTCTAAATATTTCAAGCATTTTCCCCCTAGGAAAGAAACATATGAAGAACAACACTGATAACAGCACAAAGTGAATTTAACCATGCAGCCTCATGTAAACTTATAAGAACTATTTCCCCTAAAAAAATCAACTTTAAAGTAGAAAATAATATAATGGAAAACAAAGCACAATATCATAAACAACTCTTTATGGAAGCTAAAAAAAAAAACAATTGGGGCTACCCAACCTCAAACAGAAACAGACATTTCAAGGTGGACGAATTCTTGAAAAGTGCTACAAAACTGTAATTTTAGACCACATTTTTTTATTAGTCTCCTTGGAGTTAAAACTGGTAAAGGATTCTACTTTTTCAGCACAAAGATGTAAATGCCGAAATCAACAAAAGAAGAACTCTGAGAATGGCACCATAAGAACTTTAAAGCTCTATTATAGCAAGAGTCCAGACTTAAATTTGATTTTAAAATTTGTATGGGCTGACATAAGGAGCTCTGTAGACAATACATACCATTGGAGTTTGATACACTGGACAACTTTTGCAAGGCAAAACCAGTAATTATTATCTAGGGAGTTTTAGCCTTCACTTTCTATATTTTCTTTCAAACAGACAATTTGTGTAACGCTGCAAATTATACACTATTATGCAGAAAGTATTTTTCTCACTGAAGAAAAGCATTGAATTCATGTGGTCCAATAACTTCCTTGGCCACAGGTATATAAAAACCGCACTTAGGAAGGCAGACTGCTCTTAGAAACATTTGTGAAAGAACAACTCGTTCTGTGGCACTCTGTCAGGGTGCCATCAGTGCCATGGGTAGAGGCGGGAAATCTCCTAACTACTAACCATTGAACAGTCAAGTGAAAGATTGGAAATCACAACAACTCAGCCAAAAATGGTATTGCACATAGAATCCAAGAAGTTTAAAAATTCACGTGAGCTTCAAAATCTTAGAAAGTGCAGAAATGAGTTTCCAAGGTCAAGCAGCAACATCCAAGCCTTACATCAGCAAGAACAATGCAGAGTAAAAAAAGAGGAAATAAAAGCGAAGAATTTGGCAAAAAATATTAACAACCGTAGATACAAAACTTTGTAACTAAATGAGAAGTAAAAGCAAGAACTATCTATTATCAATCAATGATAAATGAAGCTCAACTAGCAAAAATATGTAGTGACTCAAGTGAAGTTGGCTCCTACTTTTTTTGAGAGGGGATTAAATTTTTCTTATTAAACCAAAGAAGACAGCTAATAACTGTGCCAGTTTTTTTAAAACAAAATTTGAAACGTGACACCTTGAGGTTAAGAGAAGAAAATAATTCAAATTAATAATAAACAATAATGCAATGCAGGCTAAAAACTACATTTTTTAATTTTTTGAAGTAACAGACGATCATGGCAAAAAATGTTGCATGAAAGTAAAGATGAACCCTCTTGTACCTGAAATATTGAAATTAAATAAAAGTAATAAAAGGAAAGCAGTGGGCTTTCGATATCTTCAATCATAATATAGATATTTTTAAAGTTATTATGGATTTCACTCATTTGCCTTGAAGAAGATAGAGAGTTAAATCACTAAACAAGAATATAATGTTTACTCTAATGACAGTTATTCTGAGGCTGGATGGATGGATTGTGGAGTGCCCCTGGGCAGTTGTTTGGGAGCTATTTTGGTTTCTATATTTACCAGTGATTTGCCACTGGTGATAAATGATGCAGTCATGGCTATATATGCAGATGTAAGCGTGATTTGCATCTGCACAAACAACATTTTAAGTGGATACAATTTTGAAAGAGGAACAGGCTCAGTGAGACATTGAGATTGATCCAACAACCTAGTTATTAATTGTGAAAAAATGAAATGCATGGTAGCTGATTAAATACATTTGTAAATCTGACTTTAGAAAACACTGCAACTGTAAGTAGAAAAAACTAAATTGTATAGTGGATTCAAAACCATTGTTGACCAGTCAAATGAAATATTTATTTATTCTAGGAAGTTTATTCCACAGTGCTTGATCAAGCAACTAGTTCAGTTAATTGGATCTTCTTGTTTAAATTATGCGTCTGTTATTTGGTCACAAGTGAAAATAATTTACACAAGCTACAAGTTGCTCAAAATAAGGTGGTATGAATTAAATTTGCCTCACACTGTGTTTCATGGTTTAATTTGGTTTTGCTCTGGTCTGGGCATCAGAATAAAGAACATTTTCCGATTTCACCATTACATGAATTACCAGTTGTTGTAAAGTGTGGACATTTTGCTGGTACACATGAGCTACTTCCCCAACGGTTAGGTTAAGGTCTAAGATGTGAATTGGGTTTAGTTTAGGGTTAACGTGAGGCATGCACTGGTAATGGTTGGGTTTGGGGTTATTGGAAGGGTTAGGGCATAGAAAGGGTTGAAAATGACCGAAAAATCAATGGAAGTCGATGGGAGACAACGCATTCTCACTATCTCAGACAAGAGTGAGTGTGTGGGTGGAGAGGGTGGTAGTTTCTTTTTTTGTTGGGGTGGTGGGAGTGGGGGTGGGGGAATAGTTTGTCGGATGTGCCCTTCCTACTGTAACATGACTTCACACCAGGGCAACGTCCATAAGTAAAGGGATGATAAGGTTGGTGTGAAAGAACCAGACTTACCTCAACCTGACAGAGCAGGTTTTGGACGAATTAGAGCAGAGAATGTGAGCTAGACCTTCTGATCCATCAACAGTGTTTGATCGCACAAATGCATAAATAGTAGAATGGTCAAAAATTTCCAATAAAAACTCCTACATACAAAACCCTTCCCACAAAAGTTGAGCAGTTATAGCTACAAACCACATGGGCTAGAAAGGGGTGTCATTCAAGTTCATACAGTATGTAAATATTGTGTAGGTTACATTTTGACAGTGAAGGTTTGAATGGATGGACCATGTGCTCATTTCTGCTCAATGGGCATTAGCTATCCCCTATAAATACATTGAAATAAGTATTTACAGGGTCACAACAAAAGGTATGTACACTATATCATCGCTGTAAATTATCCAAGTGACACTATAGCAAAACAAAGTAAAACAGAGCAGCTTCCTTTTCCCTCTTTACACAAAACAGGCTTTTATTGATCCAGCGGCATTTCACGACATTCTTCGAAGCTGTGGCGAAAGTATGCCTAGAAGTAGCCATGATGGCATGCTGGGAGGAAAAATGAGTCAAAGAACAGACATGGCGATGGGCTCTAATTGCTTCAAAATGTCCTGGAGAAGACCCCCTATTACCTATTTAAATCAGCTGATAATGGGAGGCTAGGAGGAGGAAATCGAGGGGTGTGTGGGGGGGTATGCAGAGGGTGAAAGCTATCCTCTCCGCTGCTGTCGCCTCATTATTTTCTGTCTTGACGGACGCTTGTGCTCAACCCCCGGATGAATGGCCCTGTGCTGAATAAGTTATCGCCAGACAGACAAAGGGAAGGGTATGCTCAACAAACAACACAGCACTACTGCAAAAGCACAAATCTCTTCTTTCTCTCCAACTCAGTACACCCTCACCCCCCTCGCTATACCTGCTATCTTCCCCCTCTTTCCCTTTAGACAAAAAGCTGGGCCTGCCACAGACTGAGAGCTCACCTGTAATTTCTACAGAAGCTCACAGTAGGAGGGGGATAACATAAGGGATATAATAAAACAAAAGGCAGGAAGGAAACCAGCATCTATGTTTGCTGAGAAGATATACACTTCCATTCCTCCATTTTGTTTTATCTTTCCCCTTTGTTTGTGCAGCACCTCAGTAATAACAGGGACCTCCTTTGGACAGCATCTGAAGATGTCTGAGAGGATGCTTTTTGTTCTCAAGACAAGGCCCACAGCATGATCATCGAGAATGTTTTGGTTTCATCTGATGTTTATTTTGCTTTTTTCTGTTCTGTGGACTGTCAAAGATGGCATATCAAATCAGGATCATTCCTATACAATGCTCCCATGGGCGGTAGGTGTCAAGAGGATTCCCTATACCTGCTAAACAACAGCTGGGAAATAACAACAACTAGAAACAGCCCATGTCTCAAAATTATTATGGGGACGATGTGCTCCACATCTGCCAATTCCTCACCCTTCCCATCACTCAAAAGTAAGAGGTGGAACTTTTGGACAGGAAAGCCTCTTTCCCTTCTGACGGGGAAATCAGAGAGTGCCGTGGCCCGACAGGCGCTTGACGGCAGATCAAAAAGGGCGGGTACCCTTGGAGTGACACCTGGAGCCACTTCAAGGGATGAGAGCGCCACTGATCTCCAGTCATCTCGTCAGAACGACAGTCTGTCAGGGTTAAAGGAGCTAAGAGAAAATACAGAAGCTCCATCGTTTTGGATGGCGTGAGTGAGGTCCAACGAAGCATCACCTCTACGTGGAGTTGAGATGACCCCTGAGCATTTGGAGAAGCAATGGAGCTAAGACATTTTTTGCTGTTGTTAAAATGCTGGTATTCAGTTTAAAAATGACTTCTTGGATAAGCTAAAGCTACTTGTATCAATAAAACCTAACTTATTCCTAAAGTTTCTGCTTCCAATTCAAATGGCAAATATGTTTAAAGGAATAAAGCAAATATTTCGTGCTGAATTTTAAGGCTTGTTTTCCATCTTAAATTCTGGGGATTTTACAAAGACGAATATGAGAGAAATACTTTTTTCCACTTACTTAACCTTGGAAAAAAGGATGGCCACTATAAACATAATGGGAAAAAAGAGATGAATAGGGAAAAAGGGAGCTTTGGGAGTCAGTGAAGCAATTCAATCCTCAACAGACTAATGCATGCCTTATATAAAACAACAACACATCTTTGCCCTTGTCAACAACCCCTTACTCTAAAGCTCAAGCTTGTGTTTTCTTTTTCTCGCAGCAAAAAAAACGTCCCATCAGCACTCCCTAATGGGCGAGGTGTAGAAAAAGAGAAAAAGACAGCAATGGAGCAGGAAGGAGAGTGAGAAAGAGATACTGTAAGCAGCACTGCTTGCTTGACTCGGGTGCAGTAAGTAATGAGGATGAGGCGCACCCTGTCATTGTCCCAGCAGCAGCCTGTAGCCACAGATACCCTGGAATAATAAAAAGTATCGTATATCTGAAGACAGCACACTTATCTAGCATTTTATACCTATGCAGTATTACTGAGTTGCTTTTTCATATGATGCCTTTAGGATAAGGCCGCATGTTTTAGGAGCTCAGAGCATGACCTGGATTCCAATAAACCTCTCCTAGAAAATGTTGGCATATAAATGTGACAAACCACAAAACAGGCCAAAAATGAGAGGCAACTGGACTTTTGCTCAGTTTTTCTGAAGACTTTTCAACACCTAACCTGAAGTCTTTGTCATTTCTGTTAGCTGGTACCAGAGCACCAGATCGGGCTAAACTGAGGATTCAAACAGGCACATTTGTAAAGTATGGGTATAAGTTGGTCAAAAAGGATTTAAATGTCATCAAAAAATTAAATTTATCTGAATATTTTAAAATTATGTTAGACCTACAGTGGGGAGAACAAGTATTTGATACACCGATTTTTCAGGTTTTCCCACTTGCAAAGCATGTAGAAGACTGTAATTTTTGTCATAGGTACTCTTCAACTGTGAGTGATGGAATCTAAAACAAAAATCCAGAAAAATAAAATGTATGATTTTTAAATAATTAATTTCCATTTTATTGTGTGAAATAAGTATTTGATCATCTATCAACCAGTAAG
>JAUZNJ010039646.1:0-10654 GCA_034780135.1 Jordanella pulchra | reverse complement strand
GTTGGGGCTCCAGCCCAGGAGACCTACGGCGCGCTCTGCTGGGGAAAAGGTGGCAGACAAACTCCGGATCCCAACAAAAAATCTATGTGAACAGCTTAATACGTTTTAGAGCTCTGTTATTTACAACATTAAAGTTTCAAAGAGTATTCCAATTTAAATAGTACATGAGACATATTCAACATGAAGATTGATTATCTAATAAAGTATTTTTTATCCTGTTGGAAATTTGGTTTACCTCTTCAAGACTGAGGAAATAAGCCTCCTCAGAAGCTGGTTCACTAGGTTCTTAGAAGCAATAAGTGTAATATGGGTGTGGGGGCTTGAAGCTGGGGCAGTATAGCTACCTACTCTGGCGTCCGTAAAGGCGGGTGTGCACCTTACAGAGAAGTGCGGTGCAGGTGGCTATGGCTGGCGCCATGGTGGAGGTGATCCTCCAAGGGGTAGTTCTCGGGTGGTGTTCGGGGCTAGACCTGTGCTACTATTAGGTTCTTCTCCCTTGGGTGGCACCTGGTCTCAGCCCTATTTCTTTTAAGAACTCCAGCTGCCTGCACCCCTTCCCACACTGGGGGACTGTTGATCTCCTCCTGGGTCCGGGGGGATGATTTCCATAGGGGGACTGACTCCTACACCTGGGAGGATAGTGCATTCATGAGGAGTGTAAGAATATATTTTGTGTCTGCTCCTGTGTGTGTCTCCATTGAGTGCTTGTATAAGTTGGTACGGGTGGGATTGTGTGGTTATGACCGGATGACTGTGAATATGTCAAGCAGGTTAAGGGCTTGGCTCCCCTCCCCCCTACTGAAACACATAGGCCCCAAACGTGAGCAGGGCCTGTCTTCTCTCTCTTCTTACGCTCCTTGACTGTGAGGGATGCCTGTGTCTGCTGGCCCACTGATGGTTCTCTAGGTACAGGGTTGAGTGCTTAATGGTTGCTGTCATTCCAGGTGGCTGTTGGGCCCGGCTAGGGCCTCTTGACCATGTGGATTTTAGTTTTATTACCCAAATCATTTTCAGTCAAATTTTGTATATAATTACTAGGAAGAATCTAATGGTAATTAGATGATTTAGTTTCTCCGGTTGCCCATTCACTTGACTTCTAGACAGGTGAAAGGCAGAGGGAAGAGCACCATCTTCCGTTTTAGCTGACAACAAACTCATAGAAGCAGAAGAGACAATGACCAAGGAGGGCAGGATGTCAATGTAACTCATAGATACTAATATTGGTATTTGCACCTTTTCAGGTATTTCCTATAGTAAAATGCAAGGATCCCCCCCACTCCTTTGGAAAACAGTTGAATACAGAACAAATACACAGGCACTAAATGCGGCTTCCATTTGCTGTCAGATTAAATCTGTGTCTCAGCAAAACCACAAACCAAATGTTTCATCTAATTTGTTTCTCTCCATTCTTTTTTAATAAGAAGAGACCTACCACATGCCCCGGTTTCCGTTAGTCGCAGACTCTTGACAGGGCAATTGTGATGACTGACAGCAGATTGCCATTTTTTTATTGCTGTAATGACATCAGCATGTAATGGTGTGAATGCAGATTTACAAGGAGTTTTGTGTGTTTTGTTTTTGCTTTTATGGAAATAATTTTGTTTTTCATTAAAGTCATAATAAAAAGTAGATAGCATACTTTACAATAGAGTTGCTCCATAAGCCGTAACAATTGCTTTTTTGGCAGGGAATGGCAGACCAAATTACTACCAGCATATGTAATGACATCATGGGTATATGGATCTGAATGGAGACAAAATAGAAATTCAAGCCTTTTTATGAAGTAAATTACATGCTTCAAGTGAAGCCCTGATAAACCTTAAAAATTCAGAGCCGTGCCAGAAAGTCAATATGGAAAGCTTGACTTGGATGTCAGCCATTCTGTTTACTGGAGTTTAGCATGCAGCTGACATTACATTGAGTATGGGCTGGCATTTTTATGGAAATTGGTGTGTCATGAGAAAATTACCACTTTGACGCTTGCTGTCTGTCTCCCTTGATGTAATACATGAGAAGGTCACTCTCCCCACTGTGAAACTCAAACACAAAGTAATAACAACAGATTACCCCTCATCTTGGTTGTTGCTTGAAGGTAAAACCCCTACATTTATCATCTAAGGTAAGACTGAAAAAAGAAATCTAATAAAAATATATTATTTTATTCTTCAGTGGCTTCTGACAGTCGGCTAAAAACATAAACAATAATATTATTTTTGGTCCAGAAACCAGCCCTGCATTTTTTCAGGGTGTTTTGGTGACGCATCATTTCTTGCTTCATTTCATTAATTTGCTTTGTCTAATTTCATACCAACCAACTACTGTAATTAGGTAACCCTAACAAAACCTGTTTTTGTTATTTGTTCTGTCATTGTCATGTGCTGTAACACTTATTCCCAGTCAAATACCAAGAGTGCTTTGAAACAGTGTCAATATTCCCTACATTTATCCACACAGTGCATTCCAATAGTGCAACTACAAACTTCCATCCATCCATCCATTTTCTCCCGCTTGGTCCATCAGGGTCGCGTTTGGGGCCAATGAGTATCTCCTGCAGTCTACAGGCATAAGGCAGGGTACACCCAGGACAGGACGCCAGTCTGTCGCAGGGCAACACATAGACACACAACCATGCACACACACACTTACACCTAAGGACATTTGAGAGTTACCAATTAACCTAACAGTCATGTTTTTGGACTGTGGGAGGAAGCTGGTGTACCCAGACAGAACCCACGCATGCACGGGGAAACCATGCATGCAGAAAGACCCTGGGCCGGGACCAAACTCAAAACCTTCTTGCTGCAAGGCAAAAGCTCTACCCACTGCTTCACCGTGCAGCCCGCAACTACAAATATGTTTAATGGTTTTTATGTGAAATACTAAAACAAGGTGGAGTCTAACTTTAAAGGGTAGGGCAAATAATTATTGATTTTCAAATTTCTGTTGTCCAAAAACGAGAATTAAGCTGAATTATGCAATTGAAGGTGAACTCAGTTCTGGAGGCTGGAAGCAACCCCAAGGCAACCATACACCCTGAACAGAGGTTGGTCGAGACTTGAGAACAGGAACAGAAGCCACTCGGCCAAAAAGGCAAAGGGTGATGCATAATGCACCAAACCCACCTGACCTAGCCACATTGCCATCTCCAGCCGAACAGGCCAAGTCTCAGACGTAATTCTCCAGATGACCCAAAGCATACAGTAACGACTGGCAGCGAGACTATCCAGGATCAAACAGGGAAACATCCCAAAGCCCTCAAAACACCAAATTTGCTCAGCCCACCACAGCAGCTGGAACTTGGAAAGAAAAAGATATGGAGGGCAAGTGACCATACTAAACAGTGAGCTAGCCCCTGGGATGTAAAGAGGGTAGCGATGCCATGGCCAATCATAGCCCTGACACATCCAGGGTAGCAGAAGGCCATTCGATTGGAGTCCACCACTCCTGAATTTGGCCATAAAACTTAATTTAGCTGCACAAAGGTGAAACCACTATGATGTTTAGAATTGCACTTCATGAATTCTTCTTTAAGATCACCAACCTCCCTCTGACAATTATAAGATAATAACAACTTTGTGCCACATTTAATGTACTTGCAAAGCAAAAATGTGCAAGACTTTAAATGGGAATACATTTCCAAATAAACTGGTTTTGCACACCCCCACCTTGCAATTATAGATTAAGTATGTAGGTTGGTGGCAATGAGACTGGCAACAACTTTAAATGTAGGGGTAGAGGGGGTGTGGGCAAGAAAATTGTGTGTAATTGCACAAAAATGATCAGATACCTCAGTTAAGAGGTGGCTGTGGTAAGTTGGAAGAGGAAGGAGTAAAAGGTTTGGAGCTTGTGTGGACGACAAGGCAAAGCTGCAAATAATTATCTCCATCTTGTCCGGGTACCAGTGGATGCTGCAACACAAACCCTTGAACAAAAACATGTTTACAAGAGAAAAAAACATGTGGATTTCTTCTGTATCAAAATTATGTTTACTATTTTGCTTTACATTACTACTGTAATATAACTAGACAAAGCTTGCAGACTTTTCCAATGAAAAGCATTAATGATGTAGTCTCTTGACAGCAGTAATGTATCCTCTGTTTTGGTGTTGTTGTGGAGACCGTGGGTTTGCTAGCACTGTTTATGTATAATTAGGCTTCACTAGAGATGCAGACTGAAAAGATGTCCAATAATGAGCAAAATACATCTAAAAGCAGACAAAGATTTTAAGATTTTCAACCTTTCTTCTTTGTATTAATAGCTACAAATATAAAACTAATTTAAATTTTATCTCTATGTGATTCAGACTGCTACACAGGGAGGTATATATTTGTTAGAAGGGCGGTGAGAATACATGTCTACTTTCCACCCTACTTTCAACTTCTTTTAATGGTAAAACTGGATGGTTTTGCAATCATACTGGTGAGTCATATATCCTAGAAACTTGACCTCTTAAACATTTCCTTGGAACCCATAACTGCACTGATTGTGGAAGAATGGGTTGTATTTTTATCCCAACTCTTTGATGATTTCATAGAAAGTTAAATTACCAGTCTAGATTGGTAGAAAGACTATCAGATTTTTACTTTACTTAGCTCATCCTCCTAAAATAAAACCCCAAATCTTATGCATCATGCCTGGCTTAGATCAGACTTTTGGGGGTGCTAAACATCTATTGACCTGGGGTGTGGCGCAGAGGTGAACTAAATATTTATTTAAAGAGCCAAGAACTTAACCGAGCAAAACATATGCATTTCAATTCACTTTATTATTATAATAACAGTTCGCCACACATTTCATCTCAAGGCACTTTACAGGGACAATTCAACCAGATCATATAGTCAGATTGGTTCAAAATTTTCTATCAAAGGAAAACCAGCTGAAATGCATCAACTCATTAATTCTATAGCAAACATGCATGTTGCAATAGTGGAGAGGAAAAACTGCCTTTTAACAGGAAGAAACCTCTAGAGGGATCAGGCTCAGTGTGATTGGACTTCTGCCGACTGCGGTTCAAGGAGACAGAAGGAGACATACAAAAGGAAATGGATATTCTAAAGGTAACTACTAAATAGCTCCACAGGTGGCCCTGTCCAGGAAGACACAGCCAAGCAGATAAGCCCTGAGCTAGTTCCCATGTCAGAGGATAAAGAGGGCACATGCAAGTTGTGTTGCCATTCAAATGAAATTTCAATTTTAAATAAACGTTGAAAGGTTTAAATAAAACAGAAATGTGACTTTGCATAGTCTCCTTTTGGTTTGAAGTGAATTAAGCAAGCATCGCAAAGATTATTGCTGGTCCTACTTAATTGTTCATATTAAGTCATCACACATGGAGCTGTTGTAAACAAGAGGTTTCAATCCAGCACTGACCAGAGATCAGGTTAGTAATGTAGGTCAGATTTAATGATTATGTAGTTTTTATGAAGTTGTTCTTATAGCATGTAACACGCAGGCTAGCAATGGTGATGATGCTTCCAGCCATGGAATTATGCTTCCACGCATAATAGGAACATCCAGGAAGATGTTGACAAAGGAAACAGTTGATCAGTCATGGAAGTAAAAGTTTGTTATGCCAGAGGCGATTCCAAAAAAAGTGTTTCCATATCCCATTTTGAGCATTAATGCTTTTTTGAAAATGCCAAAAACCACCTCAAGCGAGTACAATGGTTTTTTGTTTTTTTTTTCTTTACAAATTTAAGGGATTTTTTTTTTCAAAATTTTGCTATTTCCATGAAGCTTTTCTGATGAGATACTTCAAATGTGCATTAGAAAAAGCTGATGAAAATACACCTACAGTTGGTCACAGTAAGAGAGACAGGACTACATTCCAACATTTATATACAAAAATGTTGATGGGAGCAGCCCAGTTGATATTCCTCCAGGATGATATCACAACTAAACATGAACAGACAGATGAAGCTACTATGAAGGGAAAAGCAGAGAAAACATAAAGTTAGGGGTTGAACTAAAAGATAGTGCAGAATGGGAGAAAATAGATGGAATGAAGCAGAATGATGAAAATTGGTCTCTATGTCCACTAGCAGTCTAAGCCTATAGCAGCATATCTATAGCGATAGCTCAGGATAACGTGAGCAACTCTAACTATAAGCTTTATCAAAAAGGAAAGTTTTGAGCCAACCCTTAAAAGTAGACAGGTATTTAATTTATATTTTAATTTTAACACAATGCTTCTCTCTAGAATGTTATATACAGATTATTTTACTTGTGAATTATTTCAACTGGCAAGCCATCAAAGCCTTTAACATATCCACAAAAACATTTTGAACAGAAAACCAAATTACTATTGATCTATAACAATGTGAGGGTAAAGATCTGGTCTACCATTCATCAGCCAGAAGAAAATCTGCTGTTCATCAAATGGTCAAAGGCTTCTTTAAACAATTATATATTTCTAGGGAGGTTGAGAATGACAATTCCCTGATATCTGAAACACACTCTTTGGCCTTTAGTCTGTCCATGTTTCTGCTGTCAACTTTAAATAAGGAGCATTGCTGAAAAAATGAGGACCCATTCACATGCTGCTGAAATTAGCTTCTATCGTAGGGTGTTTATTCATTGATATTGTGAAAAGCTGTTTCATCAGGCACAAGCTCAGAATAGAACTACATTTGTGGATCTTAAGGCATCAGCTGAGTTGGTTAGGACATCTGATCAGTTCATTCCTCCGGCCTTTATTTTTTAAGCTTTTCTTGGCATGTCCAACTAGGATGCATCTCGTTAGACACAGAACTCAATGAAATTACTCTCTCCTTTATACTGAGGAAATAGGTTCAGTATTTTTCTGGGCTTGTTATACCAATGACCCATTCTTAAAATAAATGGGCTGGGATTGTGTTTAGTCTTTTAGCTCGCCACATTTGTCCATGTAACCAAAAAATATTGCCTGAAGTGTTCTTTCCATTCCAGCCTTTGAACAATCCTTTCCACAACAGAGTTCTGTAACACTGCAGCAAATAAGATCACCTCCTTAATATGCCTTGGCATAACATCAAGCAACAGCTTGGGCTTTTTTACACGAGAGATGTAATAAAAGAGATCTTTATCTTAAGCACAGTTTACAAAGGTGTATCAAAGCTCTTTGAACTGGGTTTGTCTCTTTATTCAATAAAAAAAGACATGCTTGTAAAGACGAAAGGCTTATTCATGCACCATTAATAATAAGGGACACTCTTGACTTTTAACTCATAGTCTGTCACTGAGTTTAAAAAGTGTGGTGGGATAAATAATAGGTACAAAGTTCTTTTTTGTTTTGTTTTGTTTTTTTTTTTACTCTTTGGTTCTGCAACATTTCTTTTTCCAAATGTATTCACTATTTTGCAGATCAGTCAGACATCCCCCCTTTCCACATGCTCTGGTTTCCTAGAACAAGCAGAGTTACTGTATGAGTACATTTGGCCTTGGCTGAAAAACAAAAAACAACAAAAAAAATCTAAAAACAACAACAAATCTTGCAAAACCGGTTCAAATGAGAACTGATCACCCTGTCGAAATTTGGTTGCGGTAAGTTCTGCCTCAGTTATTTTACTGTGTATAACTAAATTCCTGCAACACTGTCTTCTTTCCAATCAACCTAAGATAAAGTTTTAGCTTATTTATCAAGCTTTTTAGGAGAATTGTGTGACCTGTTTTTCTATTCAAGGTTTTAGTATTTGGAAAACAGCACAGATGCATCAACCAAATACTTAACTTTTTTGACGATTCCTCCTTTGTTTTTACATTGCTTTTTTGAACATAATTTCCATAACAGCCAAGTTCAACCTTGATAGCTAGTCTGGAATTTAAAAGTTATGTGTCTTTTGAATCATAAGAGTCAGAAGGGTGAGTTTGGCGAGTGGGTTGTTTGAATCTGTGACTGAAATTAAAACTTTTGTGAACCTGTCGCTATGGTAGCCGAGAGGTGCAACATGCTGGAAAGAAACACACCCTGTAAACACAAACCTGCTAAAAATCATTCAACTCCAGTAAAAACAATAACAGGATGAAGTGTTAAAAAAAATATACTCAGAAGCAAACTTATTGCATTACTTTTCTTCCCTATAAAATTCCTCTGAACTGGCATCCCATTCATTTTTTTTTTGTTAATGTTTTTTGTATTTGCTGGTCTCATTTTTTTGTTTGCAGAACTTTTTTAATTTGTAGCGTATTTGCACAAATTGGAAACCGTATTTCACATATTTTGATAACTTTTAAACGGGTCTACTTAAGATTAGTCGTTAATTTGCAGCCTCTGACATCATGATGCTGCCATGACCATGTTTGACTGTAGGTATGGTTAACTGGGTTGGTTAAACTTGATTTCTTCTTCATTCAGTCATTTTCAATTTTTCTAACGAGGTTAATTTGTCAGAATAAAACGACCTATTGTAACAATAACCTAGGAGCGTGTACAAAGCAAGCTTTGCATTAAGCCCACATCCCTGCATTGATTGCTTTTAATTGGACTGATGTAGTGTTCTCATTAAAACTGCTGAACTTTCACTTTACAGCTGAAATCTGTAAAAAAAAAAAATGAAAGTTATCAGAAACAAAGGGAATGAAAAAAATCATTAGGTTTGTAATCAATCGGTCTTGTGTTTTCCTTTTGTACATTGTTGTAAATTAACTTTTTATTATTCCAATATACTGTATACCAATGTACTGAATGACACTATCTTGTTGTGTGTTGTGTCATTCTATACATACATCATTAGACAAAGGATTTTTGTTCAGTACTGTCTGAGAAAAAAAAAAACATAACTTTAAAATTTTAAGCTTTTCTAGACATCCTAAAAACTGCAGTTCTTTTTAGTTAGACCAGTGCTGTCGATTGTCTGTTTTATAAACCTACTTCTGCTGTCTATCTCTTGGTACGTTTAAAACTTTGTTAACCTTAATGTTTCATTGCAGTTCTAATTAAATGTACCTCATGAATATGTGGCAACTGTCTTTACTTACTCTCTGCCTGCACTGCTGGATTCAGCCATATGTTTGTCCAGTATGTTTAAAACACAAATACCACAAATTCCATCGAGTGATTGCCCTTTGGGAACCCAATGCAGTCAGCCCATTACAGAGCACAATGCATTCCACAGAATTCTCAGTGCATGTCAAGTTGCAGGACTGATAAATATATATTTTTTTCGGGCTCTTCATAGGTTGAAAACAGCTGCTATCAAACTAAGGTCTATCCTAATTTATCAACCACCACCTATATCAAATAAATCTTTTCTAATTGATAAAATATATAATGTCAATTTTAATTCAAGTTTCACTCTTCTTGGTTAAAGACTCATGTTCATCATCCAACAACACTGGGTTCAGTTACACTGGGCGACAAACGGTAGCTGGTTGTTTTAGCAATCAAATCCTTTTTATTTAGTAAAACAGAACTGATCAAAATGTTCTCCTTTCTTCTTTGTGTACAGCTCCTTATTCCCAAGTAGTAAAGATATAGAGATAGAGAAATGTTACAGTTTCATGAGAAGCTAAGCTTTTAAATGTTTTATTAGAACCATATGGGAAAAAATGGGGTGTTTCACTTGATATCATCTGACTAACAATTAATGTCTGTTTACTTCCCACATATTCTGGGCTCTCATACAGCAAATCACTGATGTATTGACAACAGTGTAATCCGTCTTCTGTGGTCTATGGATGTAATTTACACAAAATGTGCAATACTCTCCCATCTTCTCATTTCACAGTTTAACTAAAAAAATAATGTTCTCCAGTATCCCCCCCCCCAGAGGGAATTTTCTGAGGAAGTCTGTAAAGTTGAAAGGAAAACACATGTCCTACAGTTTTTCTCAAACATTTCTACAATGTAGCAGATTTTCTGTTATGCAGTTGTCTTTATATAATTTGATATGTTGCATACACTTGTCCACATATTTCAAAATGAGCTTCGATCACATTTACAGATCCATCAAGTTCATTTCAAACTACTGCCACAGATTTTCAATCAGAGATTGGTCTTGACTTTGAGTGGAAAATTCTTGCTGCACGGTACTGTGTGTTAAAGATTATTGCCCTGCTAGGACAAGGAGGGTGAATACCTGTCCAATTTAAAATCATTTGCTTTATACAAGCATGATCATACAGGGATTCAGGATTTCAGACAGATCAGAAATCAATCTAAACATTTACTGCTTTGCAAAGAGAAAGATGTTGCTTCCTTGATGTGTGACTAGCAAACACAAAGAAAAAAAAAACAATATGCAAGTTAATGTATTTGGCACAAAAAATCTATTGGTGTAAGCAAAGTGAACATTGATAGCAGCTTTGCAGATTCCAACATATTGTCTTTGTCACGTGGCCTTAATGGATAGAGAAAAGAGAACAAAATATCATAGAGAGACCATTTTTCAAATAGGTGAATGTAGCGCCATACGAAGTTGAAAGAAACTTTCAATTTCAAAGAAGAATGTATTTTTGGAAGCATATTACAGTATAGGTTAGCAGCAGTATTAAATTTTGCCTTTGTTCTAAAGCTGATACAGAGATAAAATATCTTCAAGGACCAGTTAAGCTTGCCTTGACCTTTAGTATGAGTGTTTAAAAGAAATCTTTTAAACAAGCAAGTTGGACTTTATGAAAGTTTGAGATTAGTAAGGCAAGGGAGATAAATATTGCATTCAATGAAGTTTTGTATATA
>JAUZNJ010039645.1:0-10654 GCA_034780135.1 Jordanella pulchra | reverse complement strand
TTTAAGATTTTCTTTTTTAAAGGGGCTACGTTGTCTAAGACATTACGCAGGGAACTAGTAACCCCATCAACAAAATCGTCAACTTGTGAGGGGGAATAGACTGAATTTTTGTCCTCTCAAGTATTGTTCAGTGATACAGAGGAAATAAAAAATCTGAACAAACAGCTTTTCTTCGAGTTCAGGATGACATTAAACTAATCTGATCACATTCATATTTACAATATATTAAGAAGATTAATGTGTTTGACATGTTGCTGTGTTAACAAGTGTGCTGTACAATGATGTTTGTAGGAAAGTGCGGGACGTGACCTTGAGTGTCCAGCAGTTCTTCAGTCAGAGCTGTGAGCTGAGATACGTGGGTCTGTCTGCCACCAAGCTTCCTCCACAGGCTCTCAGGTGCTTCTCCTGCAAAACCTACTTTAGAATGTTCTAATTAATTTAAAAAATAATCTATAACCATCAATAAAAAGGAAGATTCATGCACCTGTTGCATTTACTAAAGAAAACGTAGTTAATTTAACACAATTGTTTAATGTTCTGACCCGCTAACATTAAACAATTGTGTTAACGCTAACATTAAACAATTGTGTTAAAGCAACTAAATATGTTTATTATATGCAAGAAATTTGTGAAGTATTTTTTCTACCAATACCAAGAATAGACTTTTGTCCGATAGAAGAACTTCAACACCCAATTTAGAGCTGTTCAGTGATGCTCATGTCTTCCTTGAACTAAGACAGAACATAAGCACTGTGAAGCATTAAGCTTTAACCTAGTAGATCAGCAATTATCTGAACATGTTTTTGGAGCGCTGGTCGTTCCACAGTCCCCACAGAGAATCCCTGCAGGCTCAGAGGGAACACGGAAACATAAAAGGTTCAGGTAACCGTCCTCCCGACGCTGACAGAAACCACAACCCTGATACTCCCGCTGGGATCACTACACGTCGCCTCTTAATTCTTTCCTTCATGCACCATAGTCAGTTCAGAGTTTTATTTTTCTCTTTTTGATCAGAGGGAAAAGTCTTTAGTTTAGAGGAATGAATTCAGTGTTTCACAAAACACAGGTTACATCCATCTCTGGATGTCTTAGATGTATTTATTCTTTTATCTTTATCTTTATAGAGGGAAAATCTTCCCAGAGTGTTTAAGAAGCAGGAAGCTTCAAACTGAATGGAGCATTCTGGGGATAAGGGTCCTGCTTAGGGACCTAGATTGATGAGTTTTAAAGCAGCAACCTTTGTGGTTCCCTAGTTAAAAAAAGCCTTTCTCTCTGGCCTGATGATTAATATTCTGCATATGTTCAATATTTTATGATAGTGAGATTATTTTACTGTAGAGTTTCTTCCTAATTCGCTGCGTCTGAAGAAGCTGCTCAGCTAAATGTTTCCTAACATGGAGGTCATATTCTGCTTTGGCTTCCAGGTTACTACTGCAGGGACTTGCCACCAACACTCATCTCTGTGGATTGGAATTAGATCTCAGCAGCTGTGAGGTAAACACAAAACCAGCTTATTCTAATGCAAAACAACGTGCTTGCAGGTTCTAATTGTAACTAAAGTAAATATGTGTGCAGCTGTGTTCAGCGGGGGCCCAGGTGATACAGGAGCACATCTCTGAGGCGACAGCAATCAGAAGCCTGGACATCTCTGACAACAGTACGTAAAACTACACTAAGACCAACACTGTCTGCACCAAACACAATTATAGCTGCTCTCCTCCCCCTGGGCTGAGCTAAATAGGACGTCTTGGATAGATCCAGGTCCAAAAGGGTCAGAGATGCAGACAGTTGGCCTCCTCACACAACAATCTGAAAATATTAAGCTTCCCTTAAATTTCCAGGCTCCAATAAGATGCAAAATTTACAATGAAACAATTTATCATAATGTTCTTTAAAACACGGGGGGGTCGTGGGGGCAAGACAGAGACACACAAAAATGTACAACCAAGCACATATACAATCACACCAAAGTATAATTTAGAGTAGTCAATTAACATAACAGTAATGTTTTAGGACTGTAGGAGGAAGTGAGAGAGTCCACGCATGCACAGGAAAAACACAGACCCTGTGCAGAAAGACCTGGGCCGGGAATGGAACCCAGAAACGTTTTGCTGCAAGGCAATACTGCTTCCCACTGCCCCACTGTGCGGCCTTGATCCAAATATAAACAATTACCAATAATATAAACCCAATAATATAAACTCCTCAAACCACCACCTTAACGTGGTGGAGGGGTTTCAGTGCCCGGATAATTCCAGAAGCTATATTGCTTAAATGCCCCTGATACGGTTTCACAAGACAGTCAGGTTCTGGGTGACAAGGCAAACAAAGAGCGGTTCAAAAACCCCCTTGACAACAAAAAATCGAGCCACGTAATTTCGACCGGTATGGCAATGCCAGGACCCCACACTGGAGCCAGGCCTGGGGTAGGGGTTCGCATCCCTTCACCTTCAGGTGGGGGGTAGGTCTCTAACTGTTGCCTATGGACCGAACAGCAGCACGGAGTACCTGCCTTCTTCATCATTCTGTTTGGGGAATTCCACACCCATGTGGGAAATGATAGTGACACCTGGAGGTGTTTAATTGGAAGGAACGGCCCCTCAGCTTTGAACCCAAATGGTGTTTCATTACTGGACTTTTGTGCAAGTCATGGATTGTCTATAACGAACACCATGTTTGAGAATAAGAATTTCTATCGGTGCACTTGGCACCAGGACACCCTCGGCTGGAGGTCGATGTTCGACTTTATAGTCGAATCTCCTCACCTTTGGCTGCATGTTTTGGACACTCGAATGAAGAGAGGGTGTGGAGCTGACCACCAATCACCAACTGGAGATGAGCTGGATATGCTGGATGATGAGGAGAATGTACAGACTTGGCAAGCCCAAGCGAATTGTAAGGGGATGCTGTAAACGTCTGGCTGAGCCCTCAGTCAGAGACATGTTAAACTCCCACTTCAAGAAGAGCTTCTCCCAGATTTCAGGGGAGGCTGGAGACATGGAGTCTGAGAGAGCCATATTTTCTGCCTCCATTGTCAATGCGGCTAACCGTAACTCTGGTCTTAAGGTCTGTGGCGCCTGTCGTGGCGGTACCGGCAGTAACGGATGCCGTCAAACTGAAGGAGGAGTCTTCTCGAGCTCTGTTGGCTTTCGGGACACCTGAAAGTAAGCAAGTATGATGAGGCCAAGCGTGCCGCTGCCATAGGTGGTTTTCAAGTCAAAACCAGGTCATGGGAGGGGTTTGGAGAGGCCATGGAGAAAGATTATTGGTCGGCCTCAAAGCGATTCTGGCAAACCTACGGTGCTTCACTGAAACTGATTTCAGCGGGAGTGAGTGAAGGCTGCTGACCTTGAAAGAGGAGATTATTGAACAGTGGAAGAAATACTTTGCGATCTCCTCAACCCAGCTGACACACCTGCCATGGCAGAAAAAGATTCATTCATCACCCAGGTCGAAGTCACTGAGGTGGTCAAAAGACTAAATGGTGGCAGGGCCTCGGGATTGGATAAGATCCGCCCTGAGTACCTCAGAGCTCTGGATGTTGTAGGGCTATCTTGGCGGACTCGACATTAAGATCACGTGGAGGTCAGGGACAGTGACCTTGGCAGACCGGGACGGAGGTTCCCCTTCATAACAAGGAGGCTGGCTGGGTTCTAATTTCAGGGGGATCCCACATCTCAGCCTCCCCAGGAAGGCGTATGTCAGGGTCCTGGAGAGGAGAGTATGGCTGATTCTCGAACCTGGGCTTCAGGAAAGTGAAGATGTACACAACAATTTCCTGGCAGCGTGGTTTTCGTCCCAACCGTGTAGCAGTGGATCAGCTCTACACACTCTACAGGGTTTTCTAGGGTTCTCTGGAGTTTGCCCAACTGGTCCACATGGGTTTTGTAGGTATGAAGAAGGCGTTTGACCGTGTCCCTAATGTAGCCCTGTGGGGGCGCTTCAGGAGTACGAAGTTGGGGGCCCTTTACTAGGGGCTATCTGGTCTCTGTACAAACGGAGCAGAAGTTTGGTCCGCATTGCCAGCTAGAAGTCGGACTTGTTCCCTGTGCATGTTGGACCCCAACCGGGCTGCCCTTTCTCACTGGTCCTGTTCATAACCTTTATGGACAGGATTTCTAGGCACAGCCAAAGGCTGGAGGCGGTCTGGTTTGAGGACTAGTGGATCTTGTCTCTGCTTTATGCAGATAATGTGGTCCTGCTTGCTCTCTCCTGCCAAGATCTACAGCCTGCACTGGGGCGGTTCACGGGCAAGTGTGAAAGGGCCGGAATTAGAATCAGTTCCCCCGAGTCTGAGGACATGGTTCTCGACCGAAAAAAGGTGGCTTGTCCCCTTCAGATTGGAGGACAGTTCCTCCAATCTGAAGGGGACAAGGAGTTTAAGTATCTTGGGGTCCTGTTCAAAGGGAAGAATGGAGCAGGTGCTGCTATAATGCAGACACTGCACCGGTCTGTCAGGGTGAAGAGAGAGCTGAGTGAAAGAGAGGAGTCAGCTGAGGTGGCTCGGACATTTCTTTCGGATGCCCCCCGGATTCTCCCTTGGTTGCTGTTCCATGCACGTCCAACTGGGAGGAGGCCCAGAGGACGACCCATGATATACTGGAGGGACTATGTCTCTCGGCTGGCCTGGGAGCACCTTGGAACTTCTCCAGCAGAGCAGGAGGAGGTGTCTGTGTGGAAGGAAGTCAGGGATTCTTTGCTGAGACTGCAGCCCCCCCCACAACCCAGTCCCAGATTAAGCAGGAGAGTATGAGTATCATAAACAATTTCATGACAGTTTCACCGACAACTCAGAAAACGATACGATTCAGATCATTGTCAAACACTGATTAGTACATCTCACCTTTCCAAACCAGTAGAGGGCCTCAGCTGTTCTGTTTGCTCCAGTTCCCGACGATCTGAAAGCACAAGGAGTTGGTTTTTATTTATATTTCGGATGTTGAGGTAAGCTAATGAGGCATTGTCCAGGAAAAAAAATTACAAGAACCCCAGTGTGTCTTTGGGGAGGGACATCTTTAACATCTGAATCCAGTGAAACACCTGGTTTAGGATGGAAATCAAATAGGATCAACCATCCTTCAATGCTGCCACTCATGTAGGACCTGAAACAAAGCAGGACTGACAATCCAGCTGCTGATATCCACTATTATTCTGACCCACTGATACAATTTTTCTGTTCAGGATTTTCTAACATAAGCTAAAGCAGACTGACCTACTTTAATCATCAACAATCCCAGGATTTTTTTTTCTCCCCCAGCTCAAGTTTGAGATTTTTTGTCTTTATAAACAAATTTCTCATGTGTTTGACAATAAAGATAACTGAAAATGGATCCAGTGACCCTAACCCAATCATCAGCTGTGTCTCCTGTGTTTCACCCTTAGGTTTTGAGAACGACATGGTGACCCTGGTTCTGTCTGTGGGTCGATGCCAGTCTCTCCGTCACCTTGCTATTGGGAGGAACTTTGCCATGAAGTCCAGGTAAAGGATGCACACAGATTAGTTTATAGCTGTTAGATCTGCTTCCGAAAACTTTTTGCAGCCTCTTTATGTCGACTTGATCTTAGTTTGGCTTGGTGCCCAGCTTCATGGGCTCCTCTTGTTTACAGTGGACACATGAACCCTATCTAAGGTTTATTTTGCTTTCATTTTTAATGTAAGAAAATGTTAAATTAAGAAAGAACTGATTTTCCTGATCTCCTGATTCAGTCTGTCCTATTCCTCTTTTCCTAGCAGCAATAGATCAGCTTTGTTATACGGCTCTGACAATGGATCACAAATCCTAATAGTTTTTGCCCAAGTTTAACTTTTTTGGCTAAGTTAGCTTATCAGGTCACCAAATCTAGTCAATATTATATCAGAGTTTAACAAGTTGTGGATGGAATGATAAGCCGGTACAATGTAGCAGGGTTAAATATGTTTTTACCTCTCGCTGGGTTCAGCTTACATTACAAAAGTCTTGCAACAGCTATCTTTGTTCAGTGTGATGATTGGAGTACTGGGATTGGACTAGAACATTGTTTATTATGTTTTAAAAGCACAATGAAAGTGAACTAATGTATTTCAATTTGATATGTGACTTTATCTTCTCTCCATGCTGCCATCTTGATCTGGAGCAGAGCTCTCACTGACCTTCTTCATCGCATCGCCCAGCTCATTCAGGATGACGAGTGTGTGAGTAAAACTATTATTCAGTTTAATCACTTTCATCATTTCCTCACTGCTGCTTCCTTGTTGCAGCTAAATCTTAGGTTGACTTTCTCTCTGGAGTCCAATGTTTTGCCCATTTTCGGGGCTAACGTACCAAAGGGTGAGAGGCTGCTGCTGCAGTGGGGAAAAAACATAGTAAAAGAAGATAAAAAAGAAGAAATAACGCTTAATGTCACATTGTGCCTCCTGGCATCTCTTTAGTTATCTCTATAGCACCAATTCAGAATACATGTCATCTCAAGGCACTTTATAGTGATTTCAATCAGATCGTCCAGTCAAATTATAAGTCTGAGTAAACTCATGGTGAAAGATAGACATTTCTTTTTTAACTCACCTTTAGTTCTAATTGTTTAGTCCCCGTTTATCTTTATTCTAGCTGTCATCGATTAAAGATGAAAGATAAATGTCTTAGACACTGGGACATTACTTAATTCGGTCACAATCTAGCATCTTTACAATCCCAAGATCCGTTTTTGTCTTGTCTTATTGAATAAACCCTGTTGAGGGCAGTAAATATTTCCTAACATTTGGAATAAAACATAAGGAAAAAGTTTCTACTATAGAAGATGTGCTGTTTATAAAGGACCACCATTTTATTTCCATGCAGCAATATCCTATTGATATAAAGGCCAGGACTCACTGGTAGCCCCTCATGTGGCCCTCAGGCTGCAGACCCCTGGCCTTGATGAGCAGCGTCTATTAGAAAACTAAAAGGGGGACATTCTGAGCGCTGCGCTTTGCACAACTCTGCTTTGCCATGCGCCAAAGCCTCCACAATCACGTTTTAAAGCAGTACCCAATGCTCTAAGCGAAAGCATCCATAGACAGCCTGTGATGTTCATTATTCTTTCAATAGATTCACTTCCCATCTGAGGCCTCTCTGTCTGTCTGTCTGTGTGAACATCTGCAGCCACTGCAGTCTCTCTCCGTGTGTGACTCCAAGCTGAAGACAGGGATGCACATTCTGCTTAGCGCTCTGGGGGGCCAATCCACTCTGGCCGAGCTGGACATCAGCGGGAACAACATTGGAGACACTGGAGCCAAAATGCTGGCTAAAGCCCTGATGACCAACACCAAACTCAGGTACGAACACAAACTCCTCAGCAAAGGTCACACTGTCTCCTGACCAGTGCTGTTCTTCCATTCGCCAAATACTTTGCTCCAAACATTGGGAAATGAAGCAGACTTTGATCCACATCAGAATCCTACCGTCCAAGTGTTTTATATCCTCCAGGATTAAATGACAATCAGGGAGAAAACTCACATATGAGTGAAGTGCCCCCTTGTGGTCAAAATATCTGTTGCTGTTCTTATAGCAACTGTTCATCTGTTCTTATGATTTTCAATGGCTGCATGTTGAATATCATAAGAAATGTGATTAATTCCATTTTACAATCTTGACTTCCATTTTTATATGTTATGTATAAAACAAAGAAACTCACCAGTAAAAATCATCAGAATAAATTGAAATCTAAAAGTTAAACTGAATTGTTTATTTGTTAGTTTCTTTAACCTTTTTATTTTAATCGGAGGAATCAGTTCTCAGTTGCAAACATGACCTCATATGTTTATGAAATAATGAGCTGATTGTCAAAATGTGTAACAGGAGACCTTTCCAACACATGGACAGCTGCATTTCCTCCAGAGTGGCACCAGCAGACACCACAGATCCTTTGAAGCTTTGCTCCAGATTTTGTGACAGGATCTTCTCGCTGTTCTGGTCCAACCTCTGCCTTTGTCTGTCTTTCTAGGTCCTTGACATGGGACAGAAACAATGTGACTGCCAGAGGTTTTCAGGATGTGGCTGATGCCTTGGAGTGGTACTGCTCTTACACACACTTCCATACAGCTTTGCAGGACCTTTCCATTGACTGCCATTCATTTCTGACCCATTTCTACAGCCTAACCATGACCCTTGCCCTAAACCTAACAATTACGGTTTCATTTCTAACCTCAACCTAAACTCTATTCACACCTTAGTCCAAAACTTGAACCTGACCTTAAAAGAGCAATTCTCCTCACAGGATCCAGGTACTGGGCCCCACAAAAAGCAGTCGGGCCCCAAAATGTTCTACTTTTTTAGAAAATGATCAAATACAAGAAAACACTCTAAGAAACTTGGATTAGTATAAGAGATGGAAATAAACAAAAGGAGATCAGTGAGAATTGTTTTGAAGTGTCCTTGTTAGGTTGGTATACACAAATGGAAATTATATATAACACATGGAAATATATAATTCAAAGACAAAACTATGCTTTTCAAAATGATTGATGGATGGATCAAGTGATTGCTTGATTGATTGATTGATTGATTGCTTGATTGCTTGATTGATTCATTGATTGACTGATAGAGAGTATCTCACTCCATGTTGTTCCAAAGAATGAAGATATTAATATCTAAAAGAAATGAAATTAAAATAAAATTTAAACTGTATCATAAGTTTCCTACTCTAAGTACAACAAACCTTTTGCTCCTGTCTCAGAAAAGTCCAGGGCTCTTCTTATAAGGGTACTAGGCAGCTTTCTGAGTCCAGTTCCATTTTTTTTATTTTATTTCTAAAGATATTTTTCTTGTTTTGAAGGAACTTTACTCTACAGAAGATGTCTCTCCCCTTGGCTGATATCTCCCAGAGTTACCGCAGCAGCCCAGACCGAATGAAAGAAGCTCTGTACAAGGTCATTAAAACATTTCGGAAGCATATATAAAAGACATAACTGTCAGCAAAAGAAGATAAGGACATAGGATAATAACCTGTTCTGATTACTTAGGATTTTGTTGAAATTAATGAGAACATAATAGTTCTCATATGGATAACCTGCATTGGTATCTCTTTATCTAGATCCAGCAGTGTTTAGAGAGGAACAAGATGCAACATCCTGGGAGTGTGGAGCTCACACAATTGTTCAGGAGTCAACCTTCTGAAAAGGTATGAAATAGATCATTATAGCTGATTTTACTCTATAACTAGAAAACCAGCTTACCCAGCTGTGTATCTTTTAAAACAGATTTTCATCAACTAGAAGCTCTGAGATTAAAGTCAGAAATGCCGTAAAACCTGCTTAGCTTCACTGGGTTTGCATTGATTTAAAGGACAAAAGTGTTTTCTCACATATTCTTTTTTTACTGCAACATAAATACAAATGAACAGGAACCAATGGAGTCTCCTACAGAACAAGAGCAGAATTATTAAATCTATTCTTTTTGGGAGAAGAATGAAAATGTTGTGCAGTGAAACAAATATAATGTTTTGTCATAATCCTAAATATGATACTGTTGTACTCTACAGTCTAAACTACAGGGATCACATGTGGCTCTGGAATGCACCCTTAAGGAAGACATCTTCTTCCTCTAATCATAGTCTTAGTTATTTGTTTTTATCAATAAACTCATATTTCAGCAAGAATCAGTTTAAAGAAATAACAATGAAGAGGTATGTAGTGCTGTGATACAGCCTGTAATCATTAATTCAATCAGGAAACATTTCAAATATTTGTAGCTCCATTCTTTTTTGCTCTCTCTTCAGAGACTCAATCTGTCCAAGATCATTTAACCCTTGATGTGACGCAGTCCACACTTACTATTTTCAATCTCTGTCTTTTATTTTCCGTCTGTTGTCCTGAATTTTAGCTGATCCAGGGTATGTGTCGCCAGCTGGAAGACAGTGTGCAGCGTATTAGCCACTGCAACGCACAGGTAGTCCAGAACGACATTGTCACTGCACATGAGGTGCTTCAAAATGCCAGAGAGTCTCTAAAGGTAAACATCTCAGGTTCTTTATAGGAGATCAGGTTGATATCTGTTAAAGACCCTTTATCTTAATCTTCACATGTAAATCAGACTATTGTACAGCTCTAAAACATGCTAGATACCAACGACTTTACCGTAAGTGCTGGAAATTTTTGTGATCATAATTAGTTCTGCTTGCTTGTTTTGGGCTTTTCACCTGCAGCTGCTTCCGTCTCTCCGTGAAGAGAGCAGGAAGTGTGTTTCTGATGGAGAGTGGGTGATAGATATGCTGTCTAATACGACTTTGGCACTAACTCAGGAAATCACCAAAAATTTGCAGGTACACAAATAAAAAAATCATCTTACATATCAAATATTTCGTATTTTTGTACGATTTCTAATTCATCTCCACCCAGAATGATCCAACGTTGGTCAGTTCTGTGACTCTTATTTGCCTAAAGATCCAAATATATCTGTTTCTCTTTTAAAAGGAGTCATGTTTAGTAACCCTGGTTGAAAATCATCATCTTTGTCTACACCTTCAACTCCCTCGTGACATCAAACAGTGACTGTGTTGTTAGTCGACAACTCTAGAGTAAATCTAAATGAAGAGTTCAGGTTTAGTAGTTTATGTATAAAGTTAGAAACAAATTATAAAATAAAATATTTTGAAATTATGTAGTGAGGGGGTATGACTATGTGGGAGTTTAAATAGGTAA
>JAUZNJ010039644.1:0-10654 GCA_034780135.1 Jordanella pulchra | reverse complement strand
CAGGAAAAAGGAGCACGAGAAACTGGAGAAATACCAGGGCCTCAGAGAGGAAATGGAAAAGACCTGGAAGGTGAACATCACAGTGGTGCCTGTGGTCATCGGGGCCCTCGGGGCAGTCACCCCCAAACTGGAGCAGTGGCCCAAACAGATCCCAGGAACAACCTCAGACATCTCAGTCCAGAAATGTGCAGTTCTAGGGACAGCCAAGATACTGCGCAGAACCCTCAAGCTCCCAGGCCTCTGGTAGAAGACCCGAGCTCAGAGGATGAACGAGACCACCCGCGGAGGGTGAGAAGGGAATTTTATATATTATATATATATATATATATATATATAATAAATATATTATGAGCTAATAAATATATATAAAAATAAATATATCATGACAGACTGAATGTCTGCCCACATTATTGTGGATAAGGCCGCCAAAAAAGCCAACATCTATCAATGTATCACACTCCATCTTGAAAATCACAATGTCTATAATATTTCACTTTTTGTATTTGATTTTGAGAATAAATAAGGCTTCAAAAACATTTAATACAGAGTTTGTGTGCTTTTGATTAAGCTTCCCACAGATACTAAGGGTTACTCCTACAGTCCAAAGACATCCCGGGTAACATGTTACCGATAACCAGATAACAGGTGAACTGGTTTCCCTCAATATCCTTTACCCTGCACAAATAGGTATAGGAAATGGATTCCTACATTTATTAGTAGTTTCCATATAGATGTAATTTCTTTTCTTCCAAATTGCTATTCATCGATTAACACATGCTACAAAGAAAGCTGAATTGTTAATTAACTGAAGATGCAGGTTATTATCAGTTAAAGAAATTTGTATCACGCCTTTACCCTTTAGACCAAATTATTGTTCTTTTTCTTATATATACAAACAATATTTACAAATACTGAGGTGTTTTCCTTTGGGTGTAGCAGCCTTTTATCAGTAAGCTGACAGCTATGTATAGTGACAGATTGCGGAGAGGAAGCGCTCCTTTAAACCAGAGTCCTTTCCAGACGTTTCAGCAATTTCAATGTCATGTCAATGACTGGTAATTATTGTACTGCAAATTTAAACAATTTTGAAAACAACCCTTGGTATATTCTAATACAAGTAACTATACTGTGCCTACATTGAACCTTGAAGAAACTCAACCATCCATGGTATTTATAGACCAGGGATGCCTTAAAATGTTGTAACAAGACACATGAAATGACACCTTTCGATTTGAAGGGGCAGCAGCTCTGCCCCAAGCTAACAATGATTAATAGATTCCCCTTTTATCTACAGTATAAGACAGAGCTTGACTGACCCAATTAGGAATACTTTTCCTATTCCTTCCACCAAGAATCCTTTCTTCAGTCTTGAGTTAGATTATGTTGATACACCTTTAAATCCCTCATCTCAATTCTACAGAACAATCCTTCCTCCATCTCCTGCTTCATTCTGATATAGTTCAGGAATATGTCCCCAAAAGCTTCAACTTACCACTGAGGAACTAATCTAACTGAAACCAGACCAGTTAAAACCAGCGCAGTTATTTTAGACCATTTTCCTCTAAGACCGCCTTGGCTCAATTTGACTTGGTTTTAGGGTCTCCCATCAGGTTATGATACCAGATCCTAGCAGCAATGAGGATGATGCCTCATTTCAATTGAATACGAACGAACAGTTTAGAGTCTAGCCGAGCAGCTATCAATGGAAAACAATCATATGCCCTCAAAAAAGCCAAATTTGAGTCAGGATGGTGTGATTGCCTCTAAAGAGTGATGCATGCTTGTGAAACACAGGAAAATTAGCTTCATTCTGACGCAAATAATGATTGGGGAGTTAGAAATGTTCAAACAAAAAGAGCTGGTGGGTTAGGACAGCACAGCAGAGAGGGCCCAAAACACTAAAGCTCACCATCCGGGAGTGTGAAAAGAGATCAAAGAGAACTCACTGCTTTGAAAGTTTTAATTAGGCATGTCTAAGGCCTTGCTGCCTTTCTCTTTATGAGCTTTCTGACAATGAGAAGATGAAATAACATGATGCCTGTGTATTTCTGATTCCAAAGACCTGGCTCCTCCTGACATCGGCTGTGGTACAGCTCAATAGGAGGTGTAGAGCAAGCATTTCCCCATGGAGCTACTTGTGGTACAAATTAATATTCTCATAGAACACTGAAATGCAGTGGATCTTAAATGTCAGGCTTACTAATCTCTGCAATTTTAAGCATCTAGACAGGGGATGCACCTGAAGCCTACATCCTTCCTATCTGTCTTGCAATAAGTGTTGTTCATCATGTGCAACAAGCTAAAAATAAACATTCTTACCTATGTAGATAGCATGTCTAAAAATGTGTGATACTCTAAAGAAATGAAGCACATCTTGTATGATGTAATGTGCTATCATGTCCTTGACAAATATTGCATTGCAGAAGCATCCATACTCCTTTAACTTCTTTCCCTTTACAACCACAAATCTTATGTTTATAGTTCAATTATGGTCCTATCTGACAAGAACACCTTCATACACACATTTGCTGTGTTTAAAACATGACTAATTGCAATATTTGTTGCTGTCCTGTCAATATATCCTATTAATATAAGCTGTGGATCTCTAGAGCTCTTCTAGATGTACCATGGCCCTTCAGTTGCCTATTTGCTTAATGCTATGTCTTTATAGCTCTCTTACTAGTCTTCATATAGACTCAAGGTTCTTTATTGTCATTATGGACCTATAATGAAATATTTTTAAGATCCCCAGCTCACAGAATTAGAACACAAAAAATGTAAAGACTTTGTAGAAGGATGGGAATCCTTAAAAGTCATAAGAAAGCCTTTAAAATGTGAGAGATAAAAAAACAAACAAGTAAGACAAGTCAGAAGGAAAAGTGGATCAACTATGGAAACTGAAAAACATCCTTAAAGAGACGTATGAAGTACGTAAATAAGGATGTAGCATGATGTGCTTACATAAAGTGCAGCTTGGACTAGAGCAGCCAATGAATGAACATTGGTTATGAATTGGACTATTTTGAGTCTGCAAAAGAGGTTTGTTCTTTATAGCTCTGAGAAAAAAACAGTTTTTTCTGCATTTATCGCAGCTGAACAGCCTACATGACAGAAGTGGGACAAACAACTTATAGCCCAGGTGGGTGTGTTCTGTGGCAATGTGTCTGGCCTTCATCTGGACTAGTGCAACATAAACCAAGTCCAGATTTAGCAGAAGGCATCCCACAATCCACCAAACTGACATGCTGAAACGCAGGATGCTAGCTAAGGGGAGAGAAAGATGAGCCGTTGTTGCCCCTTCTTCACCAAGCAGGAGAGGAGTCCAGGACAGATGTGAAGCCCCGAAAACACAATCCAATTTTGTTTCTCATCTGAGTGAAAATTCTGCCGGAAGATGTCATAGCATTTAGTGCCTTTTGAAAGTCAGTTGGGATGATCAAACCTGACACGACTTTCTGCAGGGGGCTTGCATGGTTTTGACTGAGATAGACCCCAGGTCTATTTTAGCTGGACTACACAGTAATTCAGCAGCAATTTCATGGGTCTGACAGGAAGAGAGATGTGGTTACAAAGTACAATAAATTCACTTTGTAGGCAAATACAAAATAAAATCTGTCAATCGCAAGACAAAACAGTCAGGTTTGGAGTTGCACATCACACATAAAGCAGGGTGGGGCATAAACAATTAATAAAACAAACAAAAATAATGTTCACAAAATACTTTGCCCATGATAGGAATTCAGGAGGACAGAAAACGGATAAAGAAGTAATCCTTTTTGATTCTTGCAAAAACATCCACAAACTTCACTAGGAAATAAAACGAATGTAAATAGTAAATGGTCTGTACTTAATACAGCGCTTTTTCAAGTCCCTTAAAGCACTTTGCACTACATTCAGTCATTAATGCAACATCCCCACACAGGCCTGTGGAATTGTAGCCACAGCTATCCTGGGCTCACTGACAGAAGGGAGGCTGTCGTACACTAGCGCCCCTGGGCCCTCTGACCACCATCAGTAGGCAATGCGAGTGAGGTGTCTTACCCGAGGACACAAAGACACTGAAAGCCAGAGTTGGGGCTTGCAAATCTGCATCCGTTGCCACTGTCGCCCCAATAAAAATAGTGATCCTCTTTGGGCCTCACAAAAACAAAACAAAGAGGAGCAGATAGTGCAGGTAAAAGCAGCTTATCACTCTCCCCTCTCACATCTCCTTCACTGCCTCATGCAGCATGTAACCACAGCCTTTATTGCTATGTTATCCTTTTCTTTAAACCTAGTTCCCATTATATTTCTAACATAAGCCTATTAAGATTTGTCTGTACTGGTTTGAGATGCTGTGCAGCAGTCTGGTCAAAAAGTGGGGCTTTGCTTTCTAGCCGGGTCATTTAAAAAAATATATATTTCTTTCTTAACTTTTCATAATCTGTCCCATTCAAATGTGAGACAGTGTTTCAATTCATGGGGAAAAGAAACAGAAGAAAAAAACTATCTGCAGATATGGGGATCTGCTCACCCTGCATAGTCAGAGCTTCTTTATGCGCCCTCAGTGTGACATTGAAAGAAATTGGTTTTCCAATTAAAAAAACATACGCAATCGGTGTGACCCGGCCTTAAGGAGAAGTGAAATGGCCATTTACTTTATGCTGTGCACATCCTCCACCACCACCGTTCAATCGACCTCCTGAAATCTACTTGACCTCAGTGGTCATCCTGGTGTTGTGACCTTCTTCCTTGTAATAAGTGTCAGAATTGTTTGATATAAGACCCATAATAGGGGTATTGTCTCCAAACTTAAAGATGATGTTTGTGTTGTGGATGGATAAGCAGTCATGTGTGAAAACGTTGAAGAGGGATGGGCAGAGAAACCAATCCTGTACTGTTACTGGTGTTGAGTTTCCCCTTAATTGACATCTTGGGTTTGTTGGTGACGAAGTCACTTATCCAGAGGCAAAATGGTGCAGATAAATCAAGGTTGTGGAGTTTGAGGGCCAGCATGTCAGGAAGGACGGTCTTCAAAGCTAAACCACCCCCTAAACCCCATGCAAAAGGTGCAAAATAGCTTAGTGCCAGGCTTGGCTGTGAATGACAGCTGTCCACTGGTACACAGCAACACAAACATGGTGAGAAGAGCAAGGTTAATATTTTTGCAACAGAGTGGTTAGATCTCTCTCCTCTCCCTGAGACAGATAAAATGGAGGAGTTTGTGTGGAGGAGGCCCAGCAGTCCTGCGGTTTATCGGTCTGTGTGGCTACTCCATACTCCTGTATTTGGTGTTTACTATGGGGACCGTCAACAAATTTCCAAACCAAACACTATTGATAAAAAATTTTAAAAATGAATAACTTTGATAACTTGTGACACAATGACACAAAATGAATGGCAAATTATTCTTTAAAACAGAAAAATTAGTAAACCCTTCCTTTTATGCTATTTTAATACAGTTTATATTTTCAAATAATTTTGGTCTTCAAAGTATACATTTCCAATAGCTTTTAGGTCATGTGAGCGACCACAAAACTCATGTCAAATCACTACACTAGATAGGACAGATGATGCAGACTTGTTTTTATCCAACTTAAACGCAATTACTACTTTTTTCTTTTGTTAATTCACCTTTAAGTAGAGGCAGCCGTGATTTATCGCCATTTTCCATCATAACAAAATGATGTATTTATTGTTAGTCCCTCAGCAAACCCCAGCTGCCAAAAAAGACCTGTTCACATCAGTTCTCCTAAGTTACATCACACCCCTGGACTAAACCAATAGCCAAAATCCAATGCAGTAGATCCCTTTTTACCTGAGGAGGGCACCAAACAGCTAGTTTTAGACACAAAAGCATAATTTCAACAAATGTGCAGTAAATTGCCCGAATAATGCCTGGGACATTTAAACAGCACTATTAAAAATCTATTTATACAGTTCACCAACAAAAAGTGTTATAAACCTTATTATACGTTTTAGGGATAAGAAATCCTTTAAAAGTGAATTCAAAGGATTTATTTTTTCATGCACCAGTCTAATACAAATGCATATAATTTTTTTTTCTGATTTTCATTCGCAAAGAAAATGTGGGGAACGATCCCTGCACTACTGTCTGGGCTGCTTTCTATAACTATATCACAAAAGCTTGATCAAATTTGCTCAAGCTTGTGGTTTGACTATCTGTAGCTATAGCAACAAGCAGGATATATCTGGATGATTAAGCTAAATGTTCCTTCTGTTTGGGTACATAATATGTCAGCACATGTGGAATCAATATATGGGTTCCTATCTTAATAATCAAAAGTCTCAAATTGTTTGTTATTTTTCCAGTATTATAACAACCACTAACATAATGCTGTATGGATAACAAATTAAATATTAATGTGATGAGCAGAAAACCGTTTGTGTGCTATCGCTCAACATTACAACATCATTGCTGATTCCTCTTTGGTTTTGAACCAGTTTCACACATCCGGCTGCAGCAATCAATGATTGTCATGAGGAAAATTAGCCCAATTTAAAGTAAACTGGCACCCGCCTTCTTGTTCTTTCTCTTCCTCCTCCTCCTTTCCACACCTGGACAGACCCCATCTAATCTGCCAAAATGCTGCAGAAGAAATCTGGGGGCTCAGCGCTCATTTTCTCTCTTTTTCTGCTCGCTCTCCTCCGCTCATTTCCACCACCTTCTCCAGCCCCTCACGCTGTCCCCGTCTTCCTCTCATTTCCCCCTGTCTGCCCCAGGTGCTGTTTTTCTCTCTTTTTTTCAAACACACTCCACACGTCTTCCTTCAGCCCCCCACCACCACCACCACCACACACACACACACCACCCTACCTTCCATTTCATGTTTCCATCATTATCTTTCAGCACCTTGTTCCCTCTGATGCCGACTTTTCCTCCCTCTCCTCGCCCGTCTCCCTCCCTCTTTATCTGTCTCCATCTCCTCTGGCTCCCTGCATGTTTCATTTCACCCCCCACCCCACCCTCCCACCCCCCGCTGTCCTGTTGCTGCTTCAGTTGGTGGCATGCTAAAGAGCTGCTGCACAGAGGTGGATGAAATCTAACATGACAGATGCCACGAATGTTGCAGGAAGCCAAATGTTTTTTTCCACTCTTTTTTTTGGGCTTACATCCAGAAATAACATCCCACTTATTTTCTTTAACACGAAACCTGAAGGCATTTCAGCTATAAATATCCAGCCAATCGACAGCCAGGAACAGCCTGAATTAAATCAACAGGATTACCTTATGTTCAATTTTACTACTGAACAACTTGGCAGAGGAAGAGTTACAGGGATTAAAACAGTTTGAAGCCACATTTTCAACCTTAATTCAACAATTCTATGCTGTAAATCACACGTTTTTAATCTTTGTACAAATGTTTAAGAGAAAAATAAGTACCTTTAAATGTAATTTTTCAAATTTTATTGCTATATAACCTTAGGATCATTATTTGTGTCTAGTTTTGCAATAGATGGCTTTTTGCAAAGTTAATTCAGTGGACCTATTGGTTTTCCAATAAAGCCCTTCAAGGACTGCTCTTTATTTATTAACTCTGCTCGGCATTTTTTTTCTAATTGATCAATTAACTTTAGTGCAATCAGTGAACACAAATTTTCCAGATGCCAAATATTTCACAGTTCTTTAACTTTTTTATCATCTCTCAGTAAGGCTAGATCATATTATGAACACTTCCCCCATATGGGGTTCCTTATCTACTTTAAGCCATTATGCATTTCTGTATAACTTTTATATGTTTTATGTTCACTACATGTGTCTGATTGTGTAATTCAGGGATTACAAGGACAAAAATATCATCATGATGATGCAGAGGTCTCGGAAACTAATCTATCAAATATGATACACTTGGCTTTAAAGGGTTTAGAATAAGTTGCCCTTTATCCTTTTTAAATGAAATACATTTAAAAACATAAGAATAAGGATGATAACGCTTCCCACACATCTTAACACCCCATTTCTGATTTCCTCACACACAAAGTGAAGCTGGCCTGAACAGCTCGAAATAAAACCAGATGGTGAGACAGAAGTAGGCCAAAAAGAAGGGACTGCAGATATTTCTGAGTATAAATAATAAATATGATGGCAAGAAGAAGTGAAAAAGAATCTGAGAGATGCACGTGAAAATAAATTAAAGGTGAAATACATTTTTTTAAAAGCTGGAAAAAGCATAGAAACCGGAGTAAAGCTAAAAACCAACAAAGGGTTTCTGGAAAATTGGCTTAGAAAGATAAAAACCAAGGGGAAAAGTGCAAAGAGGGGGGTGAAAGTGCATAAGTGAGCCAGCACTATGTGTTCCCCACATGGTGAGAGACTGGGGAACATGAAAACGGAGAAATAAAAGGGGAGGATGGTACATGAGATTATACTGAGTGTTATAAAGAAAGCCAGATCCCACAGGCCTTGGAAGAGCTGTGATCCCAAAAGCGTAACCTCTTCATCTTTTAGCTGCTCCCCAGACATGACAGCTTTACCCATCTCTGGACCCCAGAGGAGAGGCACAGACATGCTTGTTGGCCAAACTGACTCTCTGCAGGTTTTTCTGCACACCACCCACATTTGAAACAAAGCATGGCTGGACTCCCTGGCTACATGATGTAGGCAAGTTGGCCAGCAAACGTACACACAAACCCTGACCATTTTTCATACCTAATGCCACACAATTACAACCTTTAAGAGTTAACGTATAGGACCAATTCAACTATATACCTGCAAACTAAAAGGAAACTGTTACTGTTTTAAGATTTTTGCTTTACAAATTTCCAATCTTAAAAGTGTGAATATCATTTGTTTTCAGCCTCTCTGAGTCAATTAGCTGCAGTTATTCCTACATTTTAGTAACATGAGACAAACTGAACGGCAATTTTTAATGTTTCCTATTGATTTTCCATGGATTACATTCAGGTTTAGACTTTGCTGGATCTATTCTACTGTAGATTCATATTTCACTCTATAATGTTTTGCAGCTTCTAAAAGATTTAATTCCAGTAATTCTCACTATACATCAATTGTGTCAGGGCTCCCTGTCCCAGATGAGGAATCCACAACCACAATGGAGCTGCTCAAATATAGTTAATAACATTATATTATCAATATATCCAATAACAATAACATTATCAATCTATGCATTAATGCACAAATGCATAGCACCTGCTTAGAGGCAATATTTGAAAGAGGTTTATATTTTAAGAGCCATGCATAAATCTGGCTAGTTGAATTGCTTTTACTGCCCTTGGTGCAAAACCAGTGTTTATCTTGAGTGCCTTAGATCCTTTCCTAAAGCTTCTGTAGAGGAATGATAATGTCCAGAACATGGGGGCTATTTATAGTATATATCATTAATCAGCATTCTAACATCATTATTTCTATATCTCTTCCTGTTTTGCAGCATAGTAAATAGATATTTAGGAGGAATATTATATTTTTTAAAACCTTACATTTTTTAGTTACATTTTGGTTACACATAACCAGAACTTTTTATCTAAGTGTTAAATATTTCATAACCCGAAAATAAGATTTAATTTCTTTTCCATTGACCCATGAAATGTGTCAAATGGTCTTCTTGACATTTTGGGTTTCTAATATTCTCTATCTAAAAAAAAAAAAAAACAGTCTTGCTCACAGTTCTGTATTTCTGCGTGTTGATATATCAAAGACGTTCTTCAAAATTACAATAAAGTTTGGTGTAATTTAACACAATACTGGGACATTCTAGTAATATCAATAGTTTTGCAAGTTAGTGTACAATTTATAGGTTTTTTCACCTTGATTACATTTTTTAAGAAGCCTCAATAAATCACTGATCCCGAAAAATGATTCCTACGAACTTATATTGAATCAAGGCTGAAAAATCAAAGATTAAGTGACATTATTTTCCCCCTTTGTAGCTTACAATTCTGCCCGATGCAGCTGGTTGTAAAATGCTTTTTTTCACCTTTTGAGTTTCACTACTAGATAGAAAATTGAGCACAAGATCAGACAAAGAAAACAGCTTTGACTGGCAAACTAAATCGCAGCGAGTGCAAGCACAAACAGATGATAAAAACATCTTCAAATAAAAAAAAGAAGACATGAGGCAGTCGACGAGTGATAAAAATATCATAAGTCAAGAAACAGAGCATGCAGGGGAACAAACTGTTTCTTTCTGAAGACACTAAAGCGCACAGATGCTTGTGAGTGTGATCGTGCATTTCGTGGGAGCATGTTAAAAAAAGAGATGTGTCATATCTGAGTGGGTAAAGCAAAGAGAGTACCTTTCAAACGTATGAATGAAAATAGGAACAGAAATATCGACTCCTTCGCAAAGACCTTCAAATCCGAAGGGAGACAAAAGAAAAAGATAGATCAAAAGGCTAAACTGCATAGGACAGGATCAGATGTCTCACAGAATGTGTAGAAAAGATGAAAAAGCAGAGAGGAGTAGATCTGAATCTGCATGTTCATAGCAGTTAAAGGCTGAATCTTTTAAACCAGTCGGTGGATGTTTTCAACTGTGTGGAAGTTGGTGGGCTTGCTGCATCATCACCACTTCCATTCCTGTTTAAGGATATGGTCCACTCTGTGGAAATGACCCTGTTGTCATGATCCGTCTGTCTTTGTGTTATTTTTGAGGTTTCTGTTCTCTGTGCTCCCTGTGTCCCCTTGTTGCTCCCA